>CAWUFW010023422.1:0-76148 GCA_963921515.1 Calotriton arnoldi
ATGTTGTAGTATGCAGAGTGTGTGACTGCCAAGTATGTGTTGTGTTTTGTTGATCAGCCATGTGTCTTGTTACTGTTTGTGCTCACTGTGCAGACCTGCTCAGCCACACTGACATTATTTGTGAGTTTTCTCATGCATTGCGGTCACTTGACCCATTTTTGGCTCCAGTATGGTATGTGGTATGTGGAGGCATGCCATCCCCTATATGTGCTTCTGATGCCTACACATTGTGAGTAACTCCTCTATGTGTTTGTGTACTGTACACTCCTCACCTGTCCACTACTGAAGTACACACCACTTCAATCTCATGTCTTCCACCCCATGGCTTGCCAGTGTGAGCCTCCCCACCACTTCATATTGTGAAACTATACTGTGGAGGATGATCTGTGTACAGGACCAAGGTGCCACTCAGGACAGTTTCATAATTATTTATGTGTTGTTTTCTTCTACTATTTTGCAGCTATGGTTGCTCATGTGCAGTGCATATGTTTGAGCAGCACAGTTCTCTAGTCATGTTGTTTGCATCTGGGTTTCCATGAGTTGTGCATCTGTGGGTGATGGGTAAGCTGTATGTGTGTTTGCTGAGGTACTGCTACCCTTTCTTGGTGTGATGTTATGTTTGTGCTGTGATGATTTGTGTTGTGTGAGTTCATGGTGTGGCACTCAGATATGTGTGCTACTGGTTTGGTTGGTGTGCACACACTGCTTGTTGTGCATGCAGTGCTGTCAGTGTATGTTGCCTTGTACTTGCCTGGTGTGCATCCCCTTGATGTCCAGCTGAGTTGGTATGTGATGGATTGGTATGTGCATCTGTTGTGTTTTTATTGTAGATGTATGCAGTGTTTGGCCTGTGTTGGCTCTTTCTACTGACAAATGCAATGTGTGTGTGATGTTCTATTTGCATGACATTGTGTGTGAGTAGTTTGTGCATTGTGATACATTCAGATGTGTGTTGCATGTGTAGTGTGCATTACTTGTGTGTCTGTCACATGCAGCAATGTGGATTCTTGTTCATGAGCTTGTTTGAGTGCACAATGGTGGTTTGTCCTCCTATTTTTGACCTGTCACTTGTCAGGATTGTGCATGTGCATGCCTGCGGTACACTATGACACCATGTTCACTTGATGTCTGGTGTGGTGTGTATGTGTGTGTTAGCTGATTTGTCCCATTAATCCCAGTTAGTGTTCATGATTGGCTTTTGAGGATGCAATTCTTGTTTGTGTTGGGGTATGGTGTCTGTGCATTGGTCCAGAGTGACAATGTTGTGTATTCCTGTGTCTAGGGTCACATTGCCTTTCCACTGTTTGGCTGCACATGTCTGGGCTTGTTGGACTTCTGTGGATGTTGTTTGTGAGATTTGTGTTTGGCTATTGTTTTTGTGTCAGCATTGGTTCAGGCATCCCTGAGTGTGAGTCTGATATTTGTGGATGCACCACAGGGTGTGTGATTGGTTGTCAGTGACCTCACAGGACATCATTTGCACCATTCTGTGTGTTTCTCACAGGTGTTGAGTGTTGCAGGTGTGAGATGGGTAGATGAGGGGCATGTGTGAAGGTCCTACTTGTGTTTGACAGTCAGGAGTGTGACAATGAGCCATGTGTGTTGTGCTGATGGCATGCACATGTCAAGTAAGTTGACACAGATGTGTGGCAGGTCACTGTATGACTTCAGACACTTCCTATCATTCCTGTGCCTATGCATGGCTTGCCTTGATGTATCCCTGAGTTGTTGCACAGAGGTCACTTTGGTTTAATTTCACTCACTGTGCCACCCATGTCTGATTTGATGGCTTAAGGGTGGTGTGATATGTTCCTTCTCTTGCATGTGATGTACACATGCTATGTGGCTTGCTCCATGGTTTTCCAGCACTGTCCACCTCACTTTTGGATGGCCCATTTATTGTCCTCCATTGCTGCTGACCTATGGTATGAGTATGTGGCTGGGTGTCAGTGTGGGGTATTTCTGAGTGACTTGACAGGCAGTGTGAACAGTTCAGTGGATGTTGATATGCAGTGTGAGTCTTCATTTTGTAATTATACTCAGTTTGATTCACATGAGTGGGAGGTAGGTGTGAGGAGGAGGGTTGTTCAGCCCCTGAGCTTCTGTGCAGGGTGTTCCTCTTCACCCCCACCTTCCCAGTAAATCTCCCTTGTCCTTTGATGTGTGAGGTGCGAGGTCTGGCTAGACCTGGCTGATTAATTGTGCAGGGGGGCACAGGAGGGGCACACAGCATGTGCCCAAATGGGTGTGTGATGCGTACTGTGGGAGGGGTGAAGGTGGAGTCCTGTGAATCTGGCCGGACTGCCCATGCCTGGCGCCGGCCCTACCTACTACATTGTGCGCAGGTTTTCCCGCGTCTTCACCGCTGCGGTGACTTTTCCGGGACTTTGCAGTGATTTCGCAGTTGATGAGTGACCCGGATGCAGAGGTGTGGGTTTCTAACAGGTAGGACATGTGTGGGTACACTGGGGGATATGTTCCTGTCTCCACCAGAGTGTCTGATGTGGACAGGAACCGTATGTCAGCACAGGAATTGTGTGTTGTGGTTGTATGCAGAGTTGTGTATTTGCGTACCTGCGGAGTTGTCCGCGACGGTGTATAATTTGCTGGTGGTGAATGAGGTACAGCAGCGGAAAGGCTTGAAGAGCTGGATCCATAGCGGTCATGACCGCATGGAGGGGACCGGGAGTCGAGTTTCGCTCTCCGCTGTAGTGCTTCCGCCATATCCGGGTGGGTGGATTCTCCGCTGCGGTGTGATGGGCTGTTTGAGGCATTGCAATTTGTACAGCGGACGGGACGTCATTTCGCACGGCGGTGTGTCTCTATTGGCTCCCTCTGCCGAGGTAGTGGTCGGAAATTTCTTGCGGTTCACGAAACTCCGCAGCGGACGGAAAATGGGCTATATTTGCCCATCGTAATATGGCGGGCGCGAGGACCTCTGCTGGAGTGCGGGAAAGGACATTTTATGCCACCGCCAGCATCGCGGATGTGCCTCCGCCCGCCATCGTAATCAGCCCCTTAGTCATTTGCAAATGCCGCATAGTCACCACCTGATCTAATTTATGTCCAGTATTCATAGACAGTGGTGAGGGACAGAGTACACATTTTCAAACGGCAATTCAAAAGGTGCGAGGTGTAACTGTAATTCACAAATAAGTTCACATTAAACATTGCTAAAATTGACAGTGACTGTTATTTCATGGGAGTTATTATTTTGCATCATTATTAAGTTGCGCAATTCTTGTAATTCCTCATATATGTTGCTGAACCACAGTTCCCGCAATGCCTTATTTTGGCAAAACAAGTACAGGTGTCCCAACCGTCTCCAAATTTTCTTACCTTCAATCCTTTCTCCGTAAGTATAGTTCCATAGTCTCTTTAATGCCTTTAAAGAAAAAATTCTGTGTGTGGCAGAGAGTAAAGCACAATACTTCAATACAAAGTCGTGACATATGCTGGCAAACCTTCGATGAAAAAAAGCTTATCTGCCTTCCTTTCTTCCATGCAGGCACAGAGTGAAGGGGTCCAATTCCCTGCAAATCCTAGCTGAGTAAACAAAGTTTTTCGAAATTCTTGTGCAGGCCTTACAAGTGAGGCCCTGCTCCACTAATTCCGTCTCCCTTCTTTGTCAGCCTGCGGGCTATATAATGTGTATATATACATACAAATACATATATATACATACATATATATTATCTACTGGCGGTCGCCAGTAGATAGTTATAGTTACAACCTATTATCCATAGGAAATCCACGACATTCTATTTGAAATAACTCTCTTGCCGGTTGACGTATCTTCGCAAAATTTTCAAACTTTATGGCCCGCTCCGGTCTGCTCCTACCCTGAAAGTCTCGGGCGGATTCGTCAGCGGGGGCTGAGAAAAAAGGGGGTCCCAAAACGCGTTTTCCCCATGCAATTTTCCATAGGAAACTTTAGACACGGCTACAGCCCGAACTGCTGAACGGAATTACACCAAATTTGGCAAAGAGGTAGTTCTTGGTTCAGAAAGAACCCTTTTTGTTAAATGGTGTAAATCCGTTCAGTAGTTGCTGAGAAAATCAAAAGTAAAAGATAGTGATATCTATGGCCGAGTAGGGTCCGCGTACCCTCAGCGCACCCTGCGCGCACCGTCCCGATCACGAGCTGCATGTTAATTGGCTGTCAGCTGGCTGTCAACATTCCGATTCAGGAAATGTTGGCAGCCATTTTATCCCTCGGTAGAACCGAGGGACAGAAACAAGTGCGCAAAGCGCACAAAGGGAGCAGGGTAGAAACACCCTGACCCCTAGGTTTGCTCAGGGGTCCCACAAGGACCCCTGGGCAAAAATTTGTTTTTTTTTAAAATCAGCAGGATGCGCTCAGGGTGCGCGAATCCTGCCGAAAAAAAATCGAAGCGCGGTCTCCCGCGCTTTGATGTTAATTGGCTCCCGGGTGGGCCAAGTCCCGGGGGCATGCTGGGGGGGGGTTAATTTTATGTGTGGGGGGCCTCTAAGGGCCCCCCAAGCCCCGGGGACCGCCACCTCCCCGGGGCTTCTTTTTTTAATTTGAAAAACCTGTGTGAAATGAAATGAAATTTGTACTTGTAAAGCGCACCCATACCCCCAAAGGGGTGTCCAGGCGCTGTACGCATACTGCTGTGGAACCCTTCCTGGCTTTTCCCTGTGAAATGTCCACTCCTGGGCACCCCCAGGGTGAAGCCAGGCATCCCAGCGCTGTTGGGGCCGTTGTGGAGATTAAGCAAGCTATTGCCCAGAGTTGCAGAGTGGGACCCATGATTAGAATAGGCACCGAGGCGAGAATTATCAGGTCCGATGAAATTGAGCCCAAGACCCGCCGAGGCGGGAATTGAACCCTGGTCCCGGGCCAGATCTCTGCATCAGGGTCTGCCGCTCTAACCATTGAGCCACACTTCTCCACACCCCCACACGCCCCGGGGACCGCCACCTCCCCGGGGCACTAAGAAAAATTACAATGGGGGTCCGTTTTGGACCCCCAAGCCCCGGGGACCACCACCTCCCCGGGGCTTTCAAGATGTAAGGAGGGGGCCGCGCGGCCCCCTCCTGGAGCCTGTGGTGGCCCTGGGGACCGCCACCCCCAGGGCCGGCTCCTGCAGTGTCCTGGGGTGCCTACCCACGGGACACTGCTGTTTGCAATGACAGGACGGGAGCCTCGCGGCTCCGTCCTGTCATTGCAAACTTGCTTGGATATTGGAAGAGAGCAGGAAACCTGCTCTCTCTTCCAATATCCAAAGCTGATTGCTTTCCACATGGGGAGCAGCATGTTAGCTGCTCCCCATGTGTAGCGCAATGCCGGCTCCCGTAGGACACGAGGAGCCGGCGGGACTGTGGGGGTTTGGGGACCCCCCACAGTCCCCAACGAGAGGCCAGGCCCCGGGGATGGGGTCCCCGGGGCCATAAGTGGCCACGGAGGGGGCCACGCAGCCCCCTCCCCAAAAATAAAAAAAGTTAAAATAAAAAAAAGTGCAAGGCCGGCCCCGGGGATGGGGTCCCCGGGGCCTTAAATGGCCTGAGGAGGGGGCCACGCAGCCCCCCTCCAAATAAAAAAAGAGGCCATGCCCCGGGGATGGGGTCCCCGGGGCCAATACAGGCCCAGGGAAGGGGGCCACGCGGCCCCTTCCCGTTTTTTTTTATTTAAAAAAAAAAAAAGGGGTAAGGCCCTGGGGGATGGGGTCCCCAGGGCCTAAAAATAGGAAAAAGGAAGGGGGCCACACAGCCCCCCTTCAGGGGAAAAAAACCGATCGGGCCCGCAGGCCCCGCCCCTTCCTTCACCACTCTGCAAACGCGCCCCCTGGCACGTTTGCAGAGAGGGAACGATTCCCCTTGAATACTGGGGGTCCCTGGGGGCCAACTAGCCCACCAGGAACCTCCAGTATGCGCAGGGAGCTGCGTTGCAGAGAGGTGTACAGAGGCCACGCCCCTTTTACACCTCTCTGCAACGCAGCTCTGTGGCGCTTTTTGGATATACCTGTTGGGCTAGTTGGCCCCCAGGGACCCTCAGGATTCAAGGGGAGTTAATACCCCGACTTAAAACGCGCCACGGGCGCGTTTGCACAGTGGTGAAGGGAGGGGCGGGGCTTCAGGTGACATCTGTGCAAACGCGCCCCGTGGCGTGTTTTAAGTTGGGGTATTAAATCCCCTTCAATCCTGAGGGTCCCTGGGGGCCAACTAGCCCAACAGGTACATCCAGAAAGCGCCAAGGAGCTGCGTTGCAGAGAGGTGTAAAAAGGGGTGTGGCCTCTCTACACGTCTCTGCAACGCAGCCCCTGGCGCATATTGGAGGTTCCTGGTGGGCTAGTTGGCCCCTAGGGACCCTCAGGATTCAAGGGGACTTAATCCCCCAACTTAAAACGTGCCACGGGGCGCGTTTGCACAGATGTCACCTCAGGCCCCGCCCCCTCCCTTCACCATTGTGCAAATATTCTTCTAAAATCATCCGAAATACGAATTCCGATTTACTCACCTGTTATAAGGAGAGACCTCAGTGCTGTATCTTTCAGTCCAGTACTGGTCCTGAAAAGTAATTTTAACCGTACTTACCAGTAACTTGAATTTCCTTCCATAGGATATCATTGCCTGCTTTTTGCTGAAAAAGTTTCTAAGTGTTGATTTTTGAAACCTACAAATATTCCTCTAAAATCAGCCGAAATACGAATTCCGATTTACTCACCTGTTATAAGGAGAGACCTCAGTGCTGTATCTTTCAGCCCAGTACTGGTCCTGAAAAGTAATTTTAACCGTACTTACCAGTAACTTGAATTTCCTTCCATAGGCTAACATTGACTGGTTTCACTTGGAAATTCTTCTAAGTGTGGAGTTTTGGAACTTTAAAATATTCCTCTAAAATCAGCCGAAATACGAATTCCGATTTACTCACCTGTTATCAGGAGAGACCTCAGTGCTGCATCTTTCAGCCCAGTACTAATCCTGAAAAGTAATTTTAACCGTACTTACCAGTAACTTGAATTTCCTTCGATAGGATATCATTGCCTGCTTTTTGCTGAAAAAGTTTCTAAGTGTTGATTTTTGAAACATACAAATATTCCTCTAAAATCAGCCGAAATCCGAATTCTGATTTACTCACCTGTTATCAGGAGAGACCTCAGTGCTGCATCTTTCAGCCCAGTACTGGTCCTGAAAAGTAATTTTAACCGTACTTACCAGTAACTTGAATTTCCTTCCATAGGCTAACATTGACTGGTTTCACTTGAAAATTCTTCTAAGTGTGGAGTTTTGGAACTTTAAATTATTCTTCTAAAATCAGCTGAAATACGAATTCCGATTTACTCACCTGTTATCAGGAGAGAACCCAGTGCTGCATCTTTTAGCCCAGCACTGACCCTGAAAAGTAATTTTAACCGTACTTACCAGTAACTTATCTTTTCTTCCATAGGAATCCATTGTCTGGTTTTCAGCAGAAAAGTTTCAAAGTGTCGATTTTCACAAACTACAAATATTCCTTAAAAATCGCCTGTATGACTTAAACGCATTTTTTCAACTGTTTACAGGAGATGCACCAGTGCTGGATCCAGGATCCAACACTGAGTAAGAAAAAGTAACGATAACAGTTTTTACCTGCTAAGTGAATTTCCTTCCATAGGATAACATTGGTGATTCTATGAGGAAAAGTTTCGAAGTGTCAACTTTTAAAATACAATAATATTCCTTAAAAATCACGACTGTAACCAAAACGCTTTTACTCAACTGTTTACAGGAGATGTCCCAGGACTGAATCTAGGATCCAGTCCTGTGGTTAGAAAAGTAATCCATAAAGTAACTAATTGCATTTAACTAGAAATTCACATTGAGCTGAATGTTGCATTGTGTTTGAAAATGTGTTGCCCATTGCAACAACTGTAACTACTGTACTTAAAAGTCTATTGCCTATGTGCTAAGTATTTAAACTAAAGTAATTCATTCTGAGAAAGTATTTTTTGTAATGTAATGTATAATTTAATTACAATGTAATTTAAAAAATAAAATATGTAAAAGAAATTGTTTCTAAAAATGTAGTAAATCAGTATGAAAAAAATTAATATAAAAATTAATACATTTAAAAAATGTCATTTAAAAAACCTTTGAAATTCACTGAAAAAAACGTAGGTTTCAGGCACATTATAGTTACAAATTAGCATTTAAAAAACCTTTGAAATTCACTGAAAAAACCATAGGTTTCAGACACGTTATAGTTAGAAATTAGCATTTAAAAAACCTTTGAAATTCACTGAAAAAACCATAGGTTTTAGGGACAGTTATAGTTACAAATTAGCATTTAAAAAACCTTTGAAATTCACTGAAAAAACCATAGGTTTCAGATATGTTATAGTTACAAATTAGCATTTAAAAAACCTTTGAAATTCACTGAAAAAACCATAGGTTTTAGGGACAGTTATAGTTAGTTGGACATTTCACTCGTACAAAACCCGTGAAATTCCCCCGTTATAGTTAGTTCAGCTAACTATAACTCGCGCCCCATAATGCACTGCTGATGACGTCACATATTACATCACTCATGACATGGTCAGTGACATCACTGATGACATCTCAAATGACATCACTGATGACATCATCCACGTGATAATCTGATGCAGCTCCTCACACCCTAATATAACCTTTGATACACCCAATCTAAATTACAGACTGCCATTCGCAAAACTATAGACACTCCAACACCAATAACTACATACCCACTCACTGATTCTTAGGTCTACACACACACATCCACTCACTCACCCGTACAGTCACTCATACTTATGGTCACTCAGTACAGGACTATCATATGCACTCTTACTCCTATATAGACACTCAAACACTGCCACTCATCCATAGAGGTACTCACACACCTAGTCAGTCATGCAAATAATTAAACACACTGCCATTTACTCACCTATACAGTTATACACACACCAGCTCACTTAATCATACAAATACTAGCACATTGTTACGCTCTTATACAATCACTGATACAAGCACACACTCATCCATACAGCCACTATCACAATCACTCACTCTCGCTTATAGCTATTTATATACTCCAACACACATATATACTGGCTTTCACATATGTAGTTACTCACACATGTACCACTGGGACATACATTCACTCACTAACACACTCTTACACACACTTACCCACCCATACAGTCTATCACAGATGCACTCTTGAAACCATCCACCCAGTGAATCACCCACTCACACATCTATGCACAGAGTCGCACACACCCCTCCCACACAAACACTCAGGCACCCATACAGATACTCAGACAACCATTCAATAACTCATATAGACACTCATGTAGCTATTCACAAACACATGCAGCCACTTACACAGCAACAGACAGACGGATACAGACATTCACCCAGTTTAGTCACTAACCCATGCATTCAGTAAGATACCTTAAATCACTCACTTATACAGTCAGTCACGCACCTACTAAATCATCCATACAGACACTTACACACCCATTCATTCTTCAATACGTCTTTTCCTATATATATTAAAAATATTTAAACTTTACAGAAACACACAGTCACTGGATGATGTCATCAGTGATGTCATCAGTGATGTCATTTGAGATGTCATCAGTATTGTCATCAGTGATGTCACTGACCATGTCATGAGTGATGTAATATGTGACGTCATCAGCAGTGCATTGCGGGGCGCGAGTTATAGTTAGCTGAACTAACTATAACGGGGGAATTTCACGGGTTTTGTACGAGTGAAATGTCCAACTAACTATAACTGTCCCTAAAACCTATGGTTTTTTCAGTGAATTTCAAAGGTTTTTTAAATGCTAATTTGTAACTATAACATATCTGAAACCTATGGTTTTTTCAGTGAATATACATATATATACATACATATACATACATATACAAACATATACATACATATAAATATACATATATACATACATGCATATACATAAACATACATACACACATATACATACATACATATACATACATATATACACATATACATATACACACATATACATACTTATATACATATACATACATATATACATATATACATACAAATACATACATATACACACATATACATACATATACATACACATATACATATACATATACACATACACATATACACATATACACATATACACATACATACATATACATATATATACATACATACATATATACATACATATACACATACATACATATACACATATATACATATATACATACATACATACATATATACATACATACATACATATATACACATACATACATACATACACATACATATATACATATATATATACATACATACACACACATACACATATATATATATATACACACACACACACTCCAATATCCCCTTCACAGTAGAAAAAGGATCCGACACAACAAGGGTTCTTCTCGGGTGGTTTTAATCTCTACCAAATAACAGCAAAAGTCCATGCGGCTGCGGAATGGATTGGCAGACGCGTTTCAGCATTCTTCAGCTTTCTTCAGTGCCGGTTCCGCTTTGAATCGTTATCGCCTGGGGTCTTTTTTAATCTTGCCGCCGCCACTCCCACTGAAGTGATGGCTCGGCCCCACCTTGCTCTTAAGGGTACACTGCCTTAAATTCTGCTGGACACATTGCTACAGAGTGCTCCAGTGTGTTATGCCACAACCAGGAGGATGGCCCATTAAGTAATCGGCTTCTCAACATATAGTGGTGTCCCAACTCAGTGTCGGCTCGCGGGCAGCACACTTATCACGGCAGCCAGTTCCATTATGCCAAAATTAAAAGGTGAGTCCACTGGAGAGTCCCTCCGCAGTATATACTGCTGTCCTCCCTCCCCTGTGCAGAAAAATGCTCACTCTGTGGTTGTAGACTGCTAGGGGGGGCTCCGCATAGTATTGACCATACTTGACTCCAGAAAGGTTGCCGTCTGCTGCGATGCACCTGAACGGAAGGGCGTGTCGGTAACAGTGACAGCGTTACTGTTCTTAACATACACTCCTGTTAGACCTGGCATCATTGGCGCGGGTCTCCCTGCCTCTTTTCGCTTCTTACCTTTTATGTTGGCTGGATTTAGATGCTCTGGGCGCTGTGCCACTGCCAATCAGTGACAGCGCGAATGCTCCCTGTGTAAGGATAACTGTATGAAGCAGCTTTTAAAGTATGTCTGTGTAGCATGTTCTAATAGCGAATTACTCTCCATTTCACTGTTTCCTATTGTGAGGCTATCCGTCCTTATAGGCCAGAATGGGCAGGCTGAGTATTACATGCCCTAATCCTACCTGCCCCCAGGAACCTGATAGGAACGTCAAATTTGATATGTTTAAGCTCAGGACATTGAGATACATCTTTTAGTAAGGATTATTTGCGTAGCCCGTGTTCAAAAATACCTCTGCTAGAAACGAGGTATTTTCTGGCCTCAGCTTTCCTGTAGGCTTTGCTAGCGTGTGTATTGGCCGTCTGGTTTTGGAGCAGCAAGGCCAGCTGCGTCAGACCTGGCTGGAGAGAGAGATCGGCATTTAGCGTAGGGAGAGGGGTGACTCTTTGATCTGAGCAGGGCCGTGCCTGGCAAGGTGAATGATGGCTCCACCTCCCACTGGGTGTCTGATAGCAGACCCCCAGATTCTCAAAGGGCAGGATGTCGCCTCGTAAACTAAGTGCTCCCCGACCCCACCGAACTGGTTCTGGCTGGATGCAGTGATTTGTGACTGCAGAGAACAAAGACTTTTTAGGTATAAAACGCTGCGCTGAAACCTGCTTCGGTGCGTTCCTTCTGGATGTCAAGACGAAACTCTGTCCGAGCGGACAGAGGAAAGGACTTTGAAACTTTCACCAAGCTTGCTGAAGAAACTACCCAAGGGCCTCAATTGAGAGCGCCTCCTGTTGAAGTCTCAGGGACATTAGACTTCACCCCGTCAGCCGCCCGAATTCCTTTGATAGGAATTATACTTGCAGGTGAGGCCTCCGTTGAGTAATCCGGAACCTCTAGTCCTACTGTGAGGAACGCGGACTGGTAACCCTTGTGAACTCTGTGTGTGGGCCGCCGCAGCTAAGAGAGCTACCGCCGCTGTGTGCCCGCCTTAATTTGAATCTTCAGAACCTTCGCTGAAACTGTGTGGGCCGCCGCAGCTAAGAGAGAGCTGCCGCCGCTGAATGCCCGCACTTGTGTCAGTTGTGCCACATCGTGAATTGTCCTGTGGGCCGCCGCAGCTAAGAGAGAGCTGCCGCCGCTGAAGGCCCGCACTTGTGTCAGTTGTGCAACATCGTGGATTGTCCTGTGGGCCGCCGCAGCTAAGAGAGAGCTGTCGCCGCTGAGTGCCCGCACTGGTGTCCGCTGTGCATCATCATGATTTGTCCTGTGAGCCGCCGCAGCCAAGAGAGGGCTGCCGCCGCTGAGTGCTCGCACCTTCGCTAATTTTGCATTATCGTGATTTGTCCTATGAGCCGCCGCAGCTAAGAGAGAGCTGCTGCCGTGGAGTGCTCGCACCCTTGCTAACTTTGCATCACTGAGATTTGTCCTGTGAGCCGCCGCAGCCAAGAGAGGGCTGCCGCCGCAGAGTGCTCGCACCTTTGCTAACTTTGCATCACCGAGATTTGTCCTGTGAGCCGCCGCAGCCAAGAGAGGGCTGCCGCCGCTGAGTGCTCGCACCTTCGCTAACTTTGCATCATTGGGATTTGTTCTGTGGGACGCCGCAGCTAAGAGAGAGCTGCTGCCGCTGAGTGCCCGCGTCTTTGTCAACCTTGCACCATCGTGAATCGTCCCGAGGGCCGCCGCAGCTAGGAGAACGCTGCTGCCGCCGCGAGCCCACCACGGAGCTACACGACCAGAGTCATCGCCACCACCAGCCCGGGCCGCCGCGTGCTGCTGCCGCTGGGAGCCCGCCTGTCCCCGAGTGCCTGAATCACTGCGAGTGCACTTTGCGGACCACGGCCACCGAGAACTGTGGTCGCTGGGAGTCCGCCTGTCACCGTCTCCGCTTCTTCGAGAGGCTACGTGCTGTGTCCCCGTCCAACGGCAGGTATCTGGTGCGCAACGGGTCACGAAGACCCAGGCCTTGAACTCAGTCCGTGCCCCGTTCTGGTGAATACGAATTGCCTTTTTAAGTCCCTACTGATTTACATGCCTTGTTAATACGCTTTTGAGAGTCTCGTACTAAACCTTAGATAAAGATACTATTTTTTTCTATACCTACTTGAGTTGTGTCCTTTTGTGGTGTTGTTACTGCCTTATTGTGCATGGTCATAAATGCTTCACACACTGCCTCTGAGATAGGCCTAACTGCTCGTGCTACGTTACCACAGGGTTGAGCAGGGGTTATCAAAGGGGGTAGCCCACTTGCCCTGACTTAGGGAGAAGGGTCCCTATTTGGCCATTGGCGCCAGCCATGGCCAACTAGAGACCCCATTTCTAACAACTCCAATATCCCCTTCACAGTAGAAAAAGGATCCGACACAACAAGGGTTCTTCTCGGGTGGTTTTAATCTCTACCATATATATATATATATATATATATATATTATCTACTGGCGGTCGCCAGTAGATAGTTATAGTTAGGACCTATTTTCCATAGGAAATCCGCAACATTCTATTTAAAATAACGTTGGCGCCGGTTGACGAATCTTCGCGAAATTTTCCAACTTGTTGGGGCGCTCCGGTCCGCTCCTATCCTGAAAGTCTCGGGGTGATTCGGCAAGCGGGGGCCGCGAAAAAAGGGGGGTCCCAAAACATGTTTTCCCCATGCAATTTTCCATAGGAACCTTTAGTCGCAGCTACAGCCCGAACTGCTGAACGGAATTACACCAAATTTGCCAAAAAGGTAGCCCTTGGTTCAGGGTCGTGCCTTTTGCTTAAATGGTGTAAATCCGTTCAGTAGTTCCTGAGAATTTGAAAAAGAAAACACATATATATCTGGGCGGAGCCTAACCACACATGTCATCGTGAGATCTGATTGGCTCTCAGCACTTCATCCTGGAATTGCTGGCAGCCATCTTGGGACCAATATAAATGATAGTACCCCATTGAAATGCATTGTAGTGAATCGAAGATTTTGAGGGTTACCAAAAGGAGAACTATAAAGGGTGATAACAGACTTTAGTTACATTAGAATTCATTTGTTGATGGTACCATACTAATTTCAGGAATTGTGGTGTGTTCTAACGTGATTTTACCCTGTGAAAAACCTTCTGCTGGGATATCATGAATCATGTTTGAGAGAAAACTATTTTCACATGCTTGTCCCATACAGTTTTGGAAGGTGCTCCAGAAGCTAAAATGAGAGCATATTTTCTGTAAATTCACATTATCTTTATCAGTCATGTGAGAATGAAGTCTGACATTCTCAGTAAAACATGTACATCCAACAAGGGCAGAGACTGTCAGTTGATTCCTTTGTGTTCTACTGCAGCTTCCCAGAGTGTTCTAAAGAACAACTAGAGTGCTAACAGCCTTACTTATGACAAAATTATGGCACACCTGAAGCCATCTTGATTGGAATAAACTGGTAACACTTAAAACATTTAATTTAAAAAGGAACAAAATGAGGGGTTCATTTTGTCATAGAAATTATGGTTAGTGCTGTAGAAAAGAAAAATTAGGACATGTTTTAAGTGAGATCTCAAATATCTTCCTGTTATATTTCAACAGGAGCAGCCTGTCAGTTGATGCCTTTGTGTTGTACTGCAGCTTCCCAGAGTGTTCTAAAGAACAACTAGAGCACTAACAGTCTTACTTATGACAAAAGTATGGCACACCTGAAGCCATCTTGATTGGAATAAACTGGTAACACTTAAAACATTTAATTTAAAAAGGAACAAAATGAGGGGTTCATTTTGCCATAGAAATTATGGTTAGTGCTGTAGAAAGAAAAATGAGTGCTAAAACACTACCCCCAGCACGACACCCTACACTACCCAAACATAACTGCACTACCCTAAACCCTAAAACACTACCACCAGCACGACTCCCTACACTACCCAAACACCACTGCACTACACTAAACCCTAAATATACCCCCAGCATGACCACCCACACTACACAAACACCACTGCACTACCCTATACCCTAAAACACGACCCCCTACACTACACAAACACGACTGCACTACCCTAAACCCTAAAACACTACCCCCAGCACGACTCCCTATACTACCCAAACACCACTGCACTACCCTAAACCCTAAATCTACCCCCAGCATGACCCCTACAGTACCCAAACACCTCTGCACTACCCTAAACCATAAAACACTACCCCCAGCATGACCCCCTACACTACACAAACACCACTGCACTACCCTAAACCCTAAAACACTACCCCCAGCACGACCCCCTACACCACCCAAACACCACTGCACTACCCTAAACCCTAGAAAGAAACCCCCACCCCATGCCCAATCCCCTTACCTCTCACTCCTCATGGTTCCTCTCTCCTCGTGGTTCCTGCTTCACGTCATCCCTGAGGGGCGGTGCACGTCGTTGTGAGGAAACAGAACAGCCTCTGTTTCCTTACAACGACATGGATCGTCTACATGTTTTTAGAACGCATGGTCATTTACCATACATACCTTTACAACAAAATTTGTTGTAAAGGCATGCGTGGTAAATGACCATGCGTTCTAAAAATGCGTAGTAATGACTTTGTGATGTACAACGCATGCGTGGTAATGCATGCGTTGTAATGGTATCGCAAAGTAAAAAGTCGTTGTAACGGCTGTTTACCGATCGAAGCTGGCCCCTGTTCTTCAGTGAGACGTTTATTTGATTAATTAGGAGGAAGGAATGTGGTTTTTACCGAAAAGTGCATTCCCGGCTGTTGTATTGTGAAAGTGTCCGCGTGGCCTGGTTTCACTTCCGGTGAGAGAGTGGAAGAGTCTGTTTGGATCTAAAGGAGTTCTGTTGTTGGACGGGGCCGGCGCGACATGTCATCAGAAAACATAGCTAATGGAAAGCGTCCTCCCTGAAGTGTGGAGCAGTGCCATGAGAGGTCAACGAGTGTGCGTCCCACCGCAGTATGACCGTGCCGCGTGACCCATGTGCCGCCTCCAGGGTACGGGAGGCAGAAGCGGCATCGCAGGTCCTCTTGAAGACCGTTGTAGCACTAATTCTACATTTTGGTACTAGGGCATTTTAACTTCGTTGTTCCTGCCAGATACAAAGAGAAGATCCTGTGTTATTCAGTGCCCTCGTTACCTTTTTTGTGGGTTGTGGTGCTTGTCACTTCGCTGCCCCGCCGGTGCACACGACTGGGCACCCCACCTCGTGTGCCATCTGCAGGGCCTCTGCCCTCGGATCACTGGTTTCGGTTTCTGGAGTGGCAACATAAACAGTTGCTCCCAAAGGACTAGCCTGAACACTTAGGTGAATATCCCCTGCACCAGCATTCCACGGAAATTCTTTCCTAGCTGTCCCACGTCAACGAGCATGGCTCCGCTCGCGACACCGTATGACGTCATCGGAGCCATAAGAGGACCTCGTCGGCGTGCTGACGTCAGTTCCACCCATTTTTTCCGTGCCACCGAGGCAAACAGGGGACCGAGACATTTTCACATGTATACATAGTATAATAAATATATATATATTCACTGAAAAAACCAAAGGTTTCAGGCACGTTATAGTTAGAAATTAGCATTTAAAAAACCTTAGAAATTCACTGAAAAAACCATAGGTTTCAGGCACGTTATAGTTAGAAATTAGCATTTAAAAAACCTTAGAAATTCACTGAAAAAACCATAGGTTTCAGGGGCGTTATAGTTAGTTGGACATTTCACTCGTACAAAACCATAGAAATTCCCCGTTATAGTTAGTTCAGCTAACTATAACTTGCGCGTCCGCAATGCACTGCTGATGACGTCACATATTACATCACTCATGACATGGTCAGTGACATCACTCATGACATCACTGATGACATCACTGATGACATCACTGATGACATCATCCAGTGAAGGTGTGTTTTTCTGAAAATTAAATATGTTTTATATATGTATATCTCAAGGTCGATGGAAGAATAAATGGGTATATAAGTGTCTAAATGGATGATTTTTTTGTAAAATTGATTGTATAACTGACTAAGTGTATCTTAGTGAATACATGGGTTAGTGAGTAATGTTTAAATATGAAAATATCTGTATCAGTCTCTCACTTTGTGTATAAGTGGCTGCATGGGTTGGTGAGTAGCTACATGAGTGTCTATATTGGTTATTAGTTGGTTTTTTGAGTATCAGTATGAGTGTCTGAGTGTCTGTATGGTTCGGTGGGGGTATTACTTCGTGCATAGATGCATAAATGAGTGACTCACTGTTTGTATGTGTTGAAGACAGCATGTGTGCAGGACTGTATTGGTGGATGAGTATGTGTATGGGTCTGTTAGTGAGTGAATGACTGTCTCAATAGTGTCTTTATGAGTAACTACATATGTTTTAAACTAGTATATGTGAGTATTGGTGTATATAAGTGAGTATATGTGAGAGTGAGAGATTGGAAGAGTTCCTGTACAAATAAGTAGGTGTTTCTATAAGTGATTGTTTAAGAGAGTAAGTATGTGTAAGTTTCTGTAGAAGTAAGTGTGGTAGTGTGTGTATAACTGTATATGCAAGTAAATGGATGTTTGATACTTTGTTTGCATGTGTGACTATGTGTGTGAGTAACTCTATGGATGAGTGGTGGTGTGTAACAGGATGTATAGGTGTATGAGTACATATGATGAGTGAGTATATGTATGAGTGACTGTATAGGGACTGTTGGTGAATGAGTGGATGTGTGTGTAGATCTTGGAATTAATGAATAGGTGTGTTGTAACTGGTATTGGTATGTCCATTGTTTTGAAAATGTTAGTTTGTATTTTTGAGTGTGTGTATCAAAGGTTATATTAGGGTGAGAGGAGGTCTGCCACTCTATCACAAGGATGATGTCATCAGTGATGTCATCAGTGATGTAATTTGAGATGTCATCAGTGATGTCATGAGTGATGTCACTGACCATGTCATGAGTGATGTAATATGTGAAGTCATCAGCAGTGCATTGCGGGCGCACGAGTTATAGTTAGCTGAACTAACTATAACGGGGGAATTTCTATGGTTTTGTACGAGTGAAATGTCCAACTAACTATAACGCCCCTGAAACCTATGGTTTTTTCAGTGAATATATATATATATACACATACATACCTATATATACATACATACATATATATATATACACATACATATATATTACCTACTGGCAGTCGCCAGTAGGTAGTTATAGTTAGGACCTAGTTTCCATAGGAAAAACGTTTTTTGATTTGCCAATATCTTTAGCACCGTTTAAGGAATCTTCGTGAAATTTTCAAAAAAATAGGACCGGACCGCTCAGTTTGTGTGTTGAAAGTTTCGGGGTAATTCGTCAAGCGGGGCCAAGAAAAAAGGGGGATCCCAAAGCGCATTTTCTCCATGTTATTTTCCATAGGAAAATTTATTACAGGCTACAACCCGACCTGCTGAACGGAATTACACCAGATTTGGCAAAAAGGTAGGTCTTGGTTTAGAGTGCACCCTTTTTCTAAATGGTGTAAACCCGTTCAGTAGTTCCTGAGAAATTTAAAAAAGAAAAATATCGATATCTGAGCACCGAGGAAGGTTCGCGAACCCTCCCGGGCACGAGCTTCACTCTGATTGGCTGCCAACACTCCAAACCAGGAAGTGTTGGCAGCCATCTTGTGACTCAGTAACCGAGTCACAAGAAAAAGGGTGAAACAAAGATAAAAAACATGAAAAGGGGGCAGGGTACAAACACCCTGACTCCCTAGGCCTGCTCAGGGGGTCCCACAAGGACCCCCAGGGCCAAAAAAAGCATTTTTTTTAAAAAACAAATTGGCTGAATTCGCACTGGGGTCGCGAATCTTGCCGAGAAAATTTTAAAAAAACGAAGTGCAGTCTCCTGCGCATCGTTGTATTTTTAAGCCCACAGGTGGGCCAGGTCCCGGGGGCATGCCGAATTATGTGGACTGACACCTCCCTGGGGCTTAATTTATGATGTGCGGGGAGCACGCGGCCCCCCGCAGCCCCGGGGACAGCCACTTCCCTGGGGCTGTGAAAAAATGTGTGGGGGGGTCCCAATCCCCCCCACGCTGCCCCAGGACCGCCACCTCCCCGGGGCTTTAATACACACAGGACCAGAAAAACAATTTTAAAAGAAGCTGAAGTTTGCAACAACTGCAGCACCTGGATGCAGCCTGGCCGGGGTACGGGCCCCCGCAGGGTTCATCCTCAGAGGGATAACTAGCTGCATGGGTATTCTATAGCGCCGCTTTGGGGGTGCCTCGTCACAACTCACTTACGCATTACTGACGAGCGGGCAGGTCGGAAGGCTCGCTGTCCTCTGCCAAAGTGTCAGGTCACACACGTAGCAGGTGGTGCACACAACCCCCCCGATCCCCCCAAGCGCATGGACAGGGTGCAGACACAGCGATCAGCGCCACACACGCACTCTAGCCATCTTCTCACTTCAGCGTTGACAGCGCAGTCTGGGGTCTGCAGGTAAGATATCTACGACTGTGGGGGTAAAAGTTGTGGTTGCAGACACGTGATGGCGCCCAGATGTGGCAATTGAAGTAAAAGGCCAATGGTGAGACTGGGACAACGACCCAATGAGGGAATGGATGAACCTACCATTCATTTATGCAACGCATTAAAAAACAAAGATGTCTCTAGGCGCTAGGAGAATGACAAAGTTAATACAAGGCGCTGTATTTAATAAGTGGTGCTTCGGGGACTATCTTGTGCACCCCAGCAATTCCTCGCACCCCTAGACATGCACTTCTGGTTCCATGATAGTATTTGAGTGTGTAACTTAGAGCACAGTGCCACACGCACACAAACTCTTAGACCGCGCGCACACACCCACACGTCACTCTCCTCCACAAACACGGACATCACCCAGGCACACTATTCCCGCCCCGTCACCCCATAATGTGCCTACCTCTGAGCTCCACCGGTGGTCCAGCCGCGAGGAGCCGGCTTGTGCCTCCCCGTGCCTCACAGTCCAGGCAAAGGGGCGATCTGTTGCAGACAGTTCCCTCACGCTCCCCTGAGTGCTTCCTGAGTGGAAGAGCGAGAGCAGAGTCTGAAAGTTACGAATCGCAGCCATTAGCCCATCACACGCACCCCCTGCCAGTGAACCCGGGCCATTGGCCGGGGGGAGCTCACGTGATGGCCTGCCAATATATCGAATTTCATCTTTGCCTTGGCCCCCACCCTCCACCCGTCAGTGGGCTTCGGGAAGGAAGTGTCCAACTTGATAGGGTGGTGCAGGGCCAGGCTGGGGTGAGGCTGCCAGGGCCGGTGCCACAATGATGAGCACTTACCCCCAGGACCTGCTGTGTGCCGGGGAGGGCAGTGGCCCTTACCCAGGGGTGTGCAGTAGGGGGGAGCCCAGGCTACAGGATTCACAGAAGTCATACAGTGCCAGCGGCACAGGAGAAGGATGGGCAGCCTCTGGCACAGTGGGGCAACTTCAGCTGTCAGTGCATTTTCACCAACCCCACCCACACCACCTGCGGCACCCACCCAGTCAGCAGACGCCGCAGCACACCTACAGCTCCCCCCACCCAGGTGCCGCCGCCTACCCCATCTCAAGGAGCCGTACCAGCTGTTCCCACCCTTGCCAGCCCGCCCCCACAACACAGACCTTCCTGGCTGTAGATCGTCGGGTGCACCGGGGTTTCTAGGCACCCTCTCAGGCCTTCCCGTACCTAGGATGTGGGCACGACCACTTTGGATTTCTCCTGTCCCTGCCCGCTGAAGACGAGAGGGCGGTTTCTCCACAGGACACCCACAGCAACCCTTGAACTTTTGACTGGATGCGAGTGAAAAGAAACCCGCCCAGACTAGGTGAGACGAACAAACTTTCCGGTCGAAGAGCTCGTAAACATAACACTTAAAGGAAATATGACCTGTGTAGTTCTATTAAACCACCGCTGCATATTCGGTGACACAATACAGAACATTAGGTCATTCGTCCTAATTTCAAGTTGCTTGAAACTCACCCAACAATATCAAGTATATATATATATATATATTCACTGAAAAAACCATAGGTTTCAGGGGCGTTATAGTTAGTTCGACATTTCACTCGTACAAAACCATAGAAATTCCCCCGTTATAGTTAGTTCAGCTAACTATAACTCGCGCGCCCTCAATGCACTGCTGATGATGTCACATATTACATCACTCATGACATGGTCAGTGACATCACTCATGACATCCCTGATGACATCTCAAATGACATCACTGATGACATCACTGATGACAACATCCAGTGAATGTGTGTTTTTCTGAAAATTAAATGTTTTATATATGTATATCTCAAGGTCGATGGAAGAATAAATGGGTATATAAGTGTTTAACCCCTTCCATGCGCGGCCGATTTTCGCCCTGTGCGAGGCGTTGCATTAAGCGGACGGGTTCATGACGAGCTCAGCTCGTCATGCGCACACGAGCACTGCGCAGCATGACGAGCTGAGCTCGTCATGAGCATGGAAGGGGTTAAATGGATGATTTTTTTTGTAAAATTGATTGTATAACTGACTAAGTGTATCTTAGTGAATACATGGGTTAGTGAGTAATGTTTAAATATGAAAATATCTGTATCAGTCTCTCACTTTGTGTATAAGTGGCTGCATGGGTTGGTGAGTAGCTACATGAGTGTCTATATGGGTTATTAGTTGGTTTTTTGAGTATCAGTATGAGTTTCTGAGTGTCTGTATGGTTCGGTGGGGGGTATTACTTATGATTGATGCATGAATGAGTGACTCACTGTTTGTATGTGTTGAAGACAGCATGTGTGCAGGACTGTATAGGTGGATGAGTATGTGTATGGGTGTGTTAGTGAGTGAATGACTGTCTCAATAGTGTCTTTATGAGTAACTACATATGTTTTAAACTAGTATATGTGAGTATTGGTGTATATAAGTGAGTATATGTGAGAGTGAGAGATTGGAAGAGTTCCTGTACAAATACGTAGGTGTTTCTATAAGTGATTGTTTAAGAGAGTAAGTATGTGTAAGTTTCTGTAGAAGTAAGTGTGGTAGTGTGTGTATAACTGTATATGCAAGTAAATGGATGTTTGATACTTTGTTTGCATGTGTGACTATGTGTGAGTAACTCTATGGATGAGTGGCGGTGTGTAACAGGATGTATAGGTGTATGAGTACATATGATGAGTGAGTACATGTATGAGTGACTGTATAGGGACTGTTGGTGAATGAGTGGATATGTGTGTAGATCTTGGAATTACTGAATAGATGTGTTGTAACTGGTATTGGTATGTCCATTGTTTTGAAAATGTTAGTTTGTATTTTTGAGTGTGTGTATCAAAGGTTATATTAGGGTGAGAGGAGGTCTGCCACTCTATCACAAGGATGATGTCATCAGTGATGTCATCAGTGATGTCATTTGAGATGTCATCAGTGATGTCATGAGTGATGTCACTGACCATGTCATGAGTGATGTAATATGTGACGTCATCAGCAGTGCATTGCGGGCTCGCGAGTTATTGTTAGCTGAACTAACTATAACAGGGGAATTTCTATGGTTTTGTACGAGTGAAATGTCCAACTAACTATAACGCCCCTGAAACCTATGGTTTTTTCAGTGAATATATATATATATTCACTGAAAAAAACACAGGTTTCAGGGATGTTATAGTTAGTTGGACATTTCACTCGTACAAACCAGAGAAATTCGGCCGTTATAGTTAGTTCAGCTAACTATAACTCGCGCCCCCGCAATGCACTGCTGATGACGTCACATATTACATCATTCATGACATGGTCAGTGACATCACTGATGACATCTCAAATGACATCACTGATGACATCACTGATGACATCATCCAGTGAATGTGTGTTTCTGTAAAGTTTAAATATGTTTTATATATATATATATGCCAAGGTGTATTGAAGAATGAGTGGGTGTATAAGTGCCTGAATAGATGATTTAGTAGGTGCGTGACTGACTGTATGAGTGAGTGATTAAACGTGTCTTACTGAATGCATGGGTTAGTGACTAAACTGTGTAAATGTCGGTATCAGTCTGTCAGTTGGTGTGTAAGTGGCTGCATCAGTTGGTGAGTAGCTACATGAGTATGTATATGGGTTATTGATTGGTTATCTGAGTATCTGTATGGGTGCCTGAGTGTCTGTGTGGATGGGTGGGAGGTGTGTGACTCTGTGCATAAATATGTGACTGGTTGATTCACTGGGTGTATGGGTTCAAGAGTGCATGTGGAAACAGCTGTATGGGTGGGTGAGTATGTGTATGGGTGTGTTGGTGAGTGAATGGATGTCTCAGTGGTACATGTCTGAGTAACTACATATGTAAAAGGCAGTGTATGTGAGAGTTGGAGTATATAATTGACTATATGTGAGAGTGAGTGATTGTGAGAGTGGCTGTATGGATGAGTGTGTACTTGTATCAGTGATTGTATAAGAGAGTAAGTATGTGTTAGTATCTGTATGAATAAGTGAGGTGGTGTGTGTATAACTGTATAGGTGAGTAAATGGAAGTGTGATTGATTCTTTGCATGACTGACTAGGTGTGTGAGTAACTCTGGATGAGTGGCGGTGTGTGAGTGTCTGTATAGGTGTATGAGTGCATATGATAGTGTTGTATTGATGAGGGACTACATGTATGAGTGACTGTATGGGTGAATGAGTGGATGTGTGTGTAGACCTAGGAGTCAGTGTGTGGGTATGTAGTAACTGGTATTGGTGTGTCTATAGTTTCGAAAATAGTAGTCTGTATTTTAGAGTGGGTGTATCAAAGGTTATATTAGGGTGTGAGGAGGTGCATCAGATTTTCACGTGGATGATGTCATCAGTGATGTCATCAGTGATGTCATCAGTGATGTCACTGACCATATCATGAATGATGTAATATGTGACGTCATCAGCAGTGCATTGCGGGGGCGCGAGTTATAGTTAGCTGAACTAACTATAACGGCCGAATTTCTCTGGTTTTGTACGAGTGAAATGTCCAACTAACTATAACATCCCTGAAACCTGTGGTTTTTTCAGTGAATTTCAAAGGCTTTTTAAATGCTAATTTCTAACTATAACGTCCCTGAAACCTATGGTTTTTTCAGTGAATTTCAAAGGTTTTTTAATGCTAATTTCTAACTATGCCTACAGAAGTAGGACATGTGCAGAAAGAGGAAGAAAGGCGCAGAAATAAGCAAGAGAAATGCAGAAAGAGGCAACAGAAGTCCAGAAAGACAAAGAAAGGTGCAGAAAGAAGCAAGAGATATGCAGAAAGAACCAACAGAGGTGCAGAAAGGGGCCTTGTTGCAAAGTCATCCTGTGCCCCCAACTTTTTGCTGACTGGTACTGGTGGTAACTGACTCTGAGTAACCAGGCCCAGAGCCAGTGCTATGCTAAAAGACACTTAGAATACAGTGAATACACTATGGGTCGGGGTACCCCCCTGTGATTGGCATGACCTCCTCTGTAAGGCCCTAGTATATAATAGGGCAAGGGGATTAAAACTACCTCTAAGTCAGAGGTGCAGAAAGATGCTTCTTTAAGTAGTAGTCACGTTTGCAGAGTGGTGGAGAAAGGGTGCTGGGCCTCCAACTAGCGCTCAGGAATCCCGCTGCATAGGACTTACAGGAGGTACCAGGAGGGCTTCTTGGCCCCCAAACTCCCTCAGGAGTAAATTGAACTTCATCCCCCATCCCATAGTCTGCCAGGAGGCATGTTTGCAGAGTGGTGGAGAAAGGGGGGCATGGCCTCCGAAAACGTCTTAGCAATCCCACTGTGTGGGACTTACTGGAGGTAACAAGAGGGGTAGTTGGCCCCAAGGACATCCTTGGGGGCCAACTACCCCTCCTATTACCTCCAGTAAGTCCCACAGAGCAGCATTGGTAAGTACTCTTAGCAGGCCATGCCCCCTTCGCCCACCACTCTACAAACGCGCTCCCTGGCGTGCTCTTGGATGGGGATTGAAGCTGCTGTTGGTCCTTTAGGGGCCAACTAGCCTACCTCTTACCTCCAGTAAGCCCCACACAGTGGGATTGCTGAGAGGTGGACAAAGGCCACGCCCCCTTTCTCCACCACTCTGCAAACGCACCCCCTGGCGCGTTCTAAGTTGGGGGATTAAGTCCCCTTGAATACTGAGGGTCCCTGGGGGCCAACTAGCCCACCAGGTACCTCCAGTAAGCACCACACAGCTGGATTGCAGAGAGGTGGTCCGAGGCCATGCCCCCCTTTTTACACCACTCTGCAAACGCAAATTTGTTTTAAAAATCAGGAAGGGGCCACGTGGCCCCCCTCCCGAGGCCAATT
Source organism: Calotriton arnoldi (assembly GCA_963921515.1). Lineage (NCBI taxonomy): Eukaryota > Metazoa > Chordata > Amphibia > Caudata > Salamandridae > Calotriton > Calotriton arnoldi. The sequence goes on from CAWUFW010023422.1 coordinate 25,326, forward strand.
TCGGCCCCGGGGACCCCATCCTCCGGGCATGGCCAGACTTTTTTTAAATTACATTTTTTAATTATTTGGAGGGGGGCCGCGTGGCCCCCCTCCTCAGGCCAATTATGGCCCCAGGGACCCCATCCCCCAGGGCCGGCCTTTCTGTTTATTTTTTTTATTATTTTTTAATTAGAGGGGAGGGGTTCCACTTCTGGCCCCGGGGACCCCATCCCCCGGGGCCTGGCTTCTCTGTGGGGGGATCCCCAATGCCCCCACAGTCCCGCCGGCTCCCTGCCTCCTGCGGGAGCCGGCATTGCTTTTGCACAAGGGGAGCTGCAGACATGCAGTTCCCCTTGTGCAAAAGAAATCCTGCTTTGCTTGATTGAAGCGAGAACAGGTTTTCCTGCTCTCGCTTCAATCAAGCAAAGCAGAGTTTGCTATGGCAGGGCGGGAGCCGAGCTCCCGCTCTGCCATAGCAAAGGGCAATGTCCCGGGGGTGGGCACCCTGGGACATTGCAGGAGCCGGCCCTGGGGGGTGGCTTTCCCCAGGGCCATCAAGGGCTCCAGGAGGGGGGCCGCGCGGCCCCCCTACCTTCATTTCTAAAGCCCCAGGGAGGTGGTGGTCCCCAGGGCCGGGGGTACGTAACGGACCCCCGAATTTGAATGTTTAGTGCCCCAGGGAGGTGGTGGTCCCCGGGACGTGTGGGGGGGCTCGAGCCCCCCACACACATTTTAATTTCAAACAATGAGAGCCCCGGGCAGGTGGTGGTCCCCGGGGCTGCTGGGGGGCTGCGTGCCCCACGCAAATCATCACTGAAGCCCCGGGGAGGTGGCAGTCTCCGGGGCTGTGGGGGCCCCCGCGGGCCCCCGCTATATAATTTGGGGTGGCCCCCGGGACCTGGCCCACCCGGGGGCTTAACAATAACGAAGCGCGGGAGCCCGCGCTTAGTTTTTTTTTAATTTTCTCGCCAGGATTTGCGCACCCAGCGGGAATTCTGCCGTTTAAAAAAAAAAAAAATGCTTTTTTTGGCCCTGGGGGTCCCTGTGGGACCCCTTCAGCAGGCCTCGGGGTCAGGGTGTTTCTATCCTGCCCCCTTTTCTTGTTTTTCACCTTTTTTTTTACTCTTTTCTTGTGACTCGGTTACCTGAAACTTTCAAGACAGGAGCTGACCGGAGCGGGCCATTAGTTTTGAAAATTTCGCGAAGATTCGTCAAACGACGCTAAAGTTATTGGCAAAACAAAAAATGCTTTTTGAATAGAAACAAGGTCCGAACTATAACTACTTACTGGCGACCGCCAGTAGGTGATATATATATATATATATATATATATATGAAAAGAAAGGGTTGCCCTGCATGAGAACTTCAACTTCCAGAAGGCACTTTGGTACACGCCCATGGGGGCGGGATGTTGGTGAACTTGAATAACTGCTCTGCAATGCTGTGGCGGCTCCGCTTGTGACATGCCTATGAATAAGAACAAGGATGTTCGAAACGCGTCAGGCTTCCCAGAGAGGATTTGCACTGTGAGCCTGTGGAACCTGCCAAGTCCTCAATAAAGTGGTCTACTTACCGTGTGTGCGGTCTCATGCAGGGCAACCCTTTCTTTTCACATATAGCGGCTGGGCTCAGCCGCGAGACCGCACTGCCGTGAGGGAAATGCGGATCTGTGGTGACTTTGTAATGAGGTTGCCGATGGAGCGGTGAGGTCCCCTGGTTGTTGGATTACATGGGCAGTGTTTTCGGGACTTACAGTTAAGAATTTACTCACTGCTGGGGATTATTTTAAAATTCTTGGATGCCAGCAACACCCACTTGGGTTTTAATTTTCATTGCAGAACTTCAACTTCCAGAAGGCACTTTGGAACACGCCCATGGGGGCGGGATGTTGGTGAACTTGAATAACTGCTCTGCAATGCTGTGGCGGCTCCGCTTGTGACATGCCTATGAATAAGAACAAGGATGTTCGAAACGCGTCAGGCTTCCCAGAGAGGATTCGCACTGTGAGCCTGTGGAACCTGCCAAGTCCTCAATAAAGTGGTCTACTTACCGTGTGTGCGGTCTCATGCAGGGCAACCTTTTCTTTTCATATATATATATATATATATATATATATATATATATATATTTATTCACTGAAAAAACCATAGGTTTTAGGGACAGTTATAGTTAGTTGGACATTTCACTCGTACAAAACCATAGAAATTCCCCCGTTATAGTTAGTTCAGCTAACTATAACTCGCGCCCACAATGCACTGCTGATGACGTCACATATTACATCACTCATGACATGGTCAGTGACATCACTGATGACATCACTGATGACATCTCAAATGACATCACTGATGACATCATCCAGTGACTGTGTTTCTGTAAAGTTTAAATATTTTTAATATATAGGGAAAGGTGTATTGAAGAATGAGTGAGTGTATAAGTGTGTGGATGAAGGATTTAGTAGGTGCGTGACTGACTCTATAAGTGAGTGATTAAACGTATCTTACTGAATGCAAGGGTTAGTGACTAAACTGGGTGAATGTCTGTAACTGTCTGTCTATTGCTGTGTAAATGGCTGCATGGGTTTGTGAATAGCTACATGAGTGTCTATATGAGTTATTGATTGGTTGTCTGAGTATCTGTATGGGTGCCTGAGTGTTTGTGTGGGTGGGGTGTGTGCGACTCTGTGCATAGATGTGCGAGTGGGTGATTCACTGGGTGGATGGTTTCAAGAGTGCATCTGTGATAGGCTGTATGGGTGGGTAAGTGTGTGTAAGAGTGTGTTAGTGAGTGAATGTATGTCCCAGTGGTACATGTGTGAGTAACTACATATGTGAAAGGCAGTATATATGTGTGTTGGAGTATATAAATAGCTATAAGCGAGAGTGTGTGATTGTGAGAGTGACTGTATGGATGAGTGTGTGCTTGTATCAGTGATTGTATAAGAGCGTAAGAATGTGCTAGTATTTGTATGAGTAAGTGAGCTGGTGTGTGTATAACTGTATAGGTGAGTAAATGGCAGTGTGTTTAATTATTTGCATGACTGACTAGGTGTGTGAGTACATCTATGGATGAGTGGCGGTGTTTGAGTGTCTATCTAGGAGTATGAGTGCATATGATAGTCCTGTACTGAGTGACCGTAAGTATGAGTGACTGTATGGGTGAGTGAGTGGATGTGTGTGTAGACCTAAGAATCAGTGAGTGGGTATGTAGTTATTGGTGTTGGAGTGTCTATGGTTTTGCGAATGGCAGTCTGTAATTTAGAGTGGGTGTATCAAAGGTTATATTAGGGTGTGAGGAGGTGCATCAGATTATCATGTGGATGATGTCATCAGTGATGTCATGAGTGATGTCACTGACCATGTCATGAGTGATGTAATATGTGACGTCATCAGCAGTGCATTGCGGGGCGCGAGTTATAGTTAGCTGAACTAACTATAACGGGGAATTTCTATGGTTTTGTACGAGTGAAATGTCCAACTAACTATAACTGTCCCTAAAACCTATGGTTTTTTCAGTGAATTTCAAAGGTTTTTTAAATGCTAATTTCTAACTATAACGTGTCTGAAACCTATGGTTTTTTCAGTGAATTTCAAAGGTTTTTTAAATGTTAATTTCTAACTATAACGTGCCTGAAACCTATGGATTTTTAAGTGAATTTCAAAGGTTTTTTAAATGCTAATTTCTAACTATAACGCCCCTAAAACCTATGGTTTTTTCAGTGAATTTCAAAGGTTTTGTAAATGACAATTTTTAAATGTATTAATTGTTATATTTATTTTTTTGATACTGATTTACTACATTTTTTTAAACTATTTATTTTTACATATTTTATTTTTTAAATTACATTGTAATTACATTATACATTACATTACAAAATATACTTTCTCAGAATGAATTACTTTAGTTTAAATACTTTGCAAATAGGCAATAGACTTTTAAGTACAGTAGTTACAGTTGTTGCAATGGGCAACACAATTTCAAACACAATGCAACATTGAGCTCAATGTGAATTTCTAGTTAAATGCAATTAGTTACTTTATGGATTACTTTTATAACCACAGGACTGGATCCTAGATTCAGTCCTGGGACATCTCCTGTAAACAGTTGAGTAAAAGCGTTTTGGTTACAGTAGTGATTTTTAAGGAATATTATTGTATTTTAAAAGTTGACACTTAGAAACTTTTTCACATAGAATCACCAATGTTATCCTATGGGAGGAAATTCACTTAGCAGGTAAGTAGTGTTATCGTTACTTTTCTTACTCAGTGGTGGATCCTGTATCCAGCACTGGTGCATCTCCTGTAAACAGTTGAAAGAATGCGTTTAAGTCATACAGGCGATTTTTAAGGAATATTTGTAGTTTGTGAAAATCGACACTTTGAAACTTTTCTGCTGAAAACCAGACAATGGATTCCAATGGAAGGAAATACAAGTTACTGGTAAGTACGGTTAGAATTACTTTTCAGGGTCAGTGCTGGGCTAAAAGATGCAGCACTGGGTTCTCTCCTGATAACAGGTGAGTAAATCGGAATTCGTAGTTCAGCTGATTTTAGAGGAATATTATAAAGTTCCAAAACTCCACACTTAGAAGAATTTCCAAGTGAAACCAGTCAATGTTAGCCTATGGAAGGAAATTCAAGTTACTGGTAAGTACGGTTAAAATTACTTTTCAGGATCAGTACTGGGGACAGGTGAGTAAATCGGAATTCGTAGTTCTGCTGATTTTAGAGGAATATTTGTATGTTTCAAAGATCGACACTTTGAAACTTTTCTGCTGAAAACCAGACAATGGATTCCTATGGAAGGAAATACAAGTTACTGGTAAGTACGGTTAGAATTACTTTTCAGGGTCAGTGCTGGGCTAAAAGATGCAGCATTGGGTTCTCTCCTGATAACAGGTGAGTAAATCGGAATTCGTAGTTCAGCTGATTTTAGAGGAATATTTGTATGTTTCAAAAATCGACACTTAGAAACTTTTTCAGCAAAAAGCAGGCAATGATATCCTATGGAAGGAAATTCAAGTTACTGGTAAGTACGGTTAAAATTACTTTTCAGGATCAGTACTGGGCTGAAAGATGCAGCACTGAGGTCTCTCCTGATAACAGGTGAGTAAATCGGAATTCGTATTTTGGCTGATTTTAGAGGAATATTATAAAGTTCCAAAACTCCACACGTAGAAGAATTTCCAAGTGAAACCAGTCAATGTTAGCCTATGGAAGGAAATTCAAGTTACTGGTAAGTACGGTTAAAATTACTTTTCAGGATCAGTACTGGGCTCAAAGATGCAGCACTGAGGTCTCTCCTGATAACAGGTGAGTAAATCGGAATTCGTAGTTCGGCTGATTTTAGAGGAATATTTGGACAATGGTGAAGGGAGGGGGCGTGGCCTGAGGTGACATCTGTGCAAACGCGCCCCGTGGCGCGTTTTAAGTTGGGGGATTAAGTCCCCTGAATCATGAGGGTCCCTGGGGTCCAACTAGCCCACCCTGTACCTCCAGTATGCGCCAGGGAGCTGCGTTGCAGAGAGGTGTTCAGAGGCCACGCCCCTTTTTGCACCTCTCTGCAACGCAGCTCTGTGGCGCTTTCTGGACGTACCTGGTGGGCTAGTTGGCCCCAGGGACCCTCAGGATTGAAGGGATTTCATTCCCCATCTTAAAATGCGCCACGGGGCCTGTTTGCACACATGTCACCTGAGCCCCGCCCCCTCCCTTCACCACTGTGCAAACGCGCCCCGTGGCGCGTTTTAAGTTGGGGAATGAAATCCCCTTCAATCCTGAGGGTCCCTGGAGTCCAACTAGCCCACCATTTACCTCCAAAAGCGCCACAGAGCTGCGTTGCAGAGAGGTGTAAAAGGGGCGTGGCCTCTGTACACCTCTCTGCAACGCAGCCCCTGGCGCATACTGGAGGTTCCTGGTGGGCTAGTTGGCCCCCAGGGACCCCCAGTATTCAAGGGAATCGTTCCCCATCTGCAAACGCGCCAGGGGGCGTGTTTGCAGAGTGGTGAAAGAAGGGGGCGTGGCCTCCGGCGCGATGCCTGTGTTTTTTGTTTTTTTTTTAAAGAAGGTGGGCTGCGTGGCCCCCCTTCTTTTTCTAATTTATTGGTCCTGGGGACCCCATCCCCCAGGGCCTGCCCCTATTTATTTAAAAAAAAAAAAACAATTTGGAAGGGGGCCGCGTGGCCCCCTCCCGAGGCCTTAATCGGCCCCGGGGACCCCATCCCCCGGGGCATGGCCTTTTTTTTTTTTTATTGTTTTGGAGGGGGCTGCGTTGCCCCCTCCTCAGGCCACTTATGGCCCCGGGGACCCCATCCCCCGGGGCCGGCCTTTTTTTTTTTTAATTTTGGGGAAGGGGGCCGCGTGGCCCCCATCCCGGGCCACTACTTGCCCCGGGGACCCCATCCCCCGGGGCTGGCCCTCTCCGTTGGGGACTGTGGGGTGTCCCCAATCCCCCACAGTCCCGCCGGCTCCCGTGTCCCTTGGGAGCCGGCATTGCTTTCCACATGGGGAGCTGCTAAGATGCAGCTCCCCATGTGGAAAAGCAATTTGCTTTGGATATTGGAAGCGAGAGCAGGTTTCCTGCTCTCGCTTCCAATATCCAAAGCAGTTTGCTATGACAGGACGGGAGCCGCGAGGCTCCCGTCCTGTCATAGTAAACTACAGTGTCCCGGGGGTAGGCACCCCGGGATACTGCAGGAGCCGACCCTGGGGGTGGTGGTCCCCAGGGCCATTACAGGCTCCAGGAGGGGGCCGCGCGGCCCCCTCCCTCCATTGACAAAGCCCCGGGGAGGGGTGGTCCCCGGGGCTCTGGGGGCCCGTAACGGACCCCCACATTTATTTTCTAAGTGCCCCGGGGAGGTGGTGGTCCCCGGGGCATGTGGGGGGGCTGGAGCCCCCCACACGTTATTACATTTTAAAAAAAGAAGCCCCGGGGGGTGGCGGTCCCCGGGGCTGCGGGAGGGCAGGAGAGCCCTCCCGCACCTTTTTTTAATAAAGCCCCGGGGGGTGGCGGTCCCCGGGGCTTGGGGCCTTAGAGGCCCCCATATAAACAATAAACTCACCCCTCGCATGCCCCCGGGACTTGGGCCACCCGGGGGCAAATTTCATCGAGCGCGGGAGACCGCGCTCGATTTTTTTTTCGGCAGGATCCGCGCACCCTGAGCGCATCATGCCGATTTTTTTTTTAAATGCTTTTTCTGCCCAGGGGTCCTTGTGGGACCCCCTGAGCAGACCTAGGGGTCAGGGTGTTTCTACCCTGCCCCCTTTTGCGCTTTGCGCACTTGTTTCTGTCCTTCGGTTCTACCGAGGGACAAAATAGCTGCCAACACTTCCTGATTTGGAGTGTTGACAGCCACTTGAAAGCCAATTAACATGCAGCTCGTGATCGGGACGGTGCGCGCAGGGTGCGCTCAGGGTGCGCGAATCCGACGCGGCCATAGATATATATGTGATTTTCATTTTGATTTTCACAGGAACTACTGAACGGATTTACACCATTTAACAAAAAGGGTTCTTTCTGAACCAAGAACTACCTCTTTGCCAAATTTGGTGTAATTCCGTTCAGCAGTTCGGGCTGTAGCCGTGTCTAAAGTTTCCTATGGGAAAATGAATGGGGAAAACACGTTTTGGAACCCCCCTTTTTTCTCGGCCCCCGCTTGACGAATCACCCTGAGACTTTCAGGGTAGGAGCGGACCGGAGCGGGCCATAAAGTTTGAAAATTTCGCGAAGATTCATCAACCGACGCAAGAGTTATTTCAAATAGAATGTCGCGGATTTCCTATGGAAAATAGGTCCTAACTATAACTATCTACTGGCAACCGCCAGTAGATTATATATATATGGGCTCTTTTGTCAGTGTTGGGCTCTTTTGTGTGTGGATGAAGTACCATTGTTACCAGGATCTCCATTCCTGGCTCCAGAGCTCGACCTGCAGGACCGGGGGCCCCCGGCAAAATGGAGGTGCTTTTGTGATGTGAATTGAGGGGGCATGGTCCGCTCGTGGAAACACCAGCGTAAAGGATTTCCGTTGCTAAATGGCAGTTTCCAATTCGAGAAAGGGAGAAGAGAAGGTTCATTCTTTCCCTGACGGCACTGCATGACAAGCAGCAATTTTAGGGGAGCGGAGGAACTCGCACTATGCAGAGACTAAAGGAATTCATTGGGACATTGCAAAAACACGCTAATATTGCTAAATTGAAAATATGCCATGTCTCGATGTAAAAAGGATATTGCATTATGGGGCTTGCAGTTGGTAGACAAGCCATGTGACCACTGGGACTACAATTGTAAATTACACTCACCTGTGACCAAGGCCTAACGGCTGAAACGCGTAAGGATTTATGGTGTTCTTACCTCCGCTTTCCAAGACGAATAAAAGTCAAGCCTGTCTCTCAGTCAGTGTTGGGCTCTTTTGTGTGTGGATGAAGTACCATTGTTACCAGGATCTCCATTCCTGGCTCCAGAGCTCGCCCTGCAGGACCGGGGCCCCGGCAAAATGGAGGTGCTTTTGTGATGTGAATTGAGGGGGCATGGTCCGCTCGTGGAAACACCAGCGTAAAGGATTTCCGTTGCTAAATGGCAGTTTCCAATTCGAGAAAGGGAGAAGAGAAGGTTCATTCTTTCCCTGACGGCACTGCATGACAAGCAGCAATTTTAGGGGAGCGGAGGAACTCGCACTATGCAGAGACTAAAGGAATTCATTGGGACATTGCAAAAACACGCTAATATTGCTAAATTGAAAATATGCCATGTCTCGATGCAAAAAGGAAAAGAATATTGCATTATGGGGCTTGCAGTTGGTAGACAAGCCATGTGACCACTGGGACTACAATTGTAAATTACACTCACCTGTGACCACGGCCTAACGGCTGAAACGCGTAAGGATTTATGGGTATTCTTACCTCCGCTTTCCAAGACGAATAAAAGTCAAGCCTGTCTCTCAGTCAGTGTTGGGCTCTTTTGTGTGTGGATGAAGTACCATTGTTACCAGGATCTCCATTCCTGGCTCCAGAGCTCGCCCTGCAGGACCGGGGGCCCCCGGCAAAATGGAGGTGCTTTTGTGATATATATATATATATTCACTGAAAAAACCACCGGTTTCAGGGACATTATAGTTAGAAATTAGCATTTAAAAAACCTTAGAAATTCACTGAACAAACCACAGGTTTCAGGGACGTTATAGTTAGTTCAGCTAACTATAACTCGCGCCCCCGCAATGCACTGCTGATGACGTCACATATTACATCATTCATGACATGGTCAGTGACATCACTGATGACATCTCAAATGACATCACTGATCACATCACTGATGACATCATCCAGTGACTGTGTTTCTATAAAGTTTAAATATGTTTTATATATATGCCAAGGTATATTGAAGAATGAGTGGGTGTATAAGTGTCTGGATGGAGGATTTAGTAGGTGCGTGACCGTATAAGTGAGTGATTAAATGTGTCTTACTGAATGCATGGGTTAGTGACTAAACTGTGTGAATGTCTGTATCAGTGTGTCTGTTGTTGTGGAAGCTGCTGCATGGGTTGGTGAGTAGCTACATGAGTGTCTATATGGGTTATTGATTAGTTGCCTGAGTATCTGTATGGGTGCCTGAGTGTTTGTGTGGGTGGGTGGGGGGTGTGTGACTTTGTGTATAGATGTGTGAGTGGGTGATTCACTGGGTGTATGGGTTCAAGAGTGTGTCTGTGAAGGGCTGTGTGGGTGAGTGAGTGTGCTTATGGCTGTGTTGGTGAGTGAATGGATGTCTCAGTGGTATATGTGTGAGTAACTACATATGTGAAAGGCAGTATATGTGAGTGTTGGAGTATATAAATGACTATATGTGAGAGTGAGTTATAGTGAGAGTGGCTGTATGGATTAGTGTGTGCTTGTGTCAGTGATTGTATAAGAGAGTAAGTATGTGTTAGTATATGTATGAATAGCTGAGGTGGTGTGTGTATAACTGTATAGGTGAGCAAATGGGAGTGTGATTGATTCTTTACATGACTGACTAGGTGTGTAAGTAACTGTATGGGTGAGTAGCGGTGTGTGAGTGTCTGTATAGGTGTATGAGTGCATATGATAGTGCTGTATTGATGAGTGACTGCATGTATGAGTGACTGTATGGGTGAATGTGTGGATGTGTGTGTAGACCTAGGAATCAGTGAGTGAGTATGTAGTAACTGGTGTTGGTGTGTCTATGGTTTCGAAAATGGTAGTCTGTATTTTAGAGTGGGTGTATCAAAGGTTATATTAGGGTGTGAGGAGGTGCATCAGATTATCACGTGGATGATGTCATCAGTGATGTCATCAGTGATGTCAGTTGAGATGTCATCAGTGATGTCATCAGTGATGTCACTGACCATGTCATGAATGATGTAATATGTGACGTCATCAGCAGTGCATTGCAGGGGCGCGAGTTATAGTTAGCTGAACTAACTAGAACAGCCGAATTTCACTGGTTTTTGAGTGAAATGTCCAACTAACTATAACGTCCCTGAAACCTCTGTTTTTCTGTGAATTTCTAAGGTTTTTTAAATGCTAATTTCTAACTATAACGTGCCTGAAACCTATGGTTTTTTCAGTGAATTTCAAAGGTTTTTTAAATACTAATTTCTAACTATAACGTCCCTGAAACCTATGGTATTTTCAGTGAATTTCAAAGGTTTTTTAAATGCCAATTTCTAACTATGCCTACAGAGGTAGGACATGAGAAGAAAGAGGAACAAAGGTACAGAAAGAAGCAAGACAAATGTAGAAAGAGGCAACAGAAGTCCAGAAAGACACAGAAAAGTGCATGAAGAAGCAAGAGATGTGCAGAAAGAACCAACAGAGGAGCAGAAAGTCCTCCAGTGCCCCCAACTTTTTGCTGACGAGTACTGGTGGTAACTGACTCTGACTAACCAGGCCTAGAGCCAGTGCTATGCTAAAAGACACTTAGAATACAGTGAAACCACCTACATACACTAGGGAACACTATGCGTTGGGGTACCCCTGTGATTAGTATGACCTCCTCTGTAAGGCCCTAGTACATAATAGGGCAGGGGTATTAAAACTACCTCTAAGTCAGAGGTGCAGAAAGATGCTTCTTTAAGTAGTAGTCATGTTTGCAGAGTGGTGGAGAAAGGGTGCTGGGCCTCCGACCAGCGCTCAGGAATTCCGCTGCGTAGGACTTACAGGAGGTACCAGGAGGGCTTCTTGGCCCCCAAACTCCCTCAGGACTAAATTGGACTTCATCCCCCATCCTGTAGTCTGCCAGGAGGTGCGTTTGCAGAGTGGTGGAGAGAGGGGGGCATGGCCTCTGAAGATGTCTTAGCAATCCCACTGTGTGGGACTTACTGGAGGTAACAAGAGGGGTAGTTGGCCCCCAAGGACATCCTTGGAGGCCAACTTCCCCTCCTATTACCTCCAGTAAGTCCCACACAGCAGCATTGGTAAGTACTCGTACCAGGCCACGCCCCCTTTGCTCACAACTCTACAAACGCGCTCCCTGGCACGCTCTTGGATGGGGATTGAAGTCCCCTTCGCTGCTGGGGGTCCTACCTCTTACCTCCAGTACGCCCCACGCAGTGGGATTGCTGAGAGGTAGACAAAGGCCACACCCCCTTTCTCCACCACTCTGCAAACGCGCCCCCCCCTGGCGCGTGGTTAGTTGGGGAATTAATTCCCCTTGAATACTGAGGGTCCCTGGGGGCCAACTAGCCCACCAGGTACCTCCAATATGTGCCACAGAGCTGGATTGCAGAGAGGTGGTCCGAGGCCACGCCCCTTACACCACTCTGCAAACGCGCCTCTTGGCGCACTGCTGCTCGGGGGATGAAGTCCACTTGTGTCCTGAGGTCCTCAGGACACAAGAGGACCTCATCGCCCCACCAACAGTGCGCCAAGAGCGCGTTTGCAGAGTGGTGTAAGGGCGTGGCCTCGGACCACCTCTGCCACCCAGCTCTGTGGTGCATATTGGAGGTACCCGGTGGGCTAGTTGGCCCCCAGGGATCCTCAGTATTCAAGGTGAATTAATTCCCCATCTAACAACGCGCCAGGGGGAGCGTTTGCAGAGTGGTGGAGAAAGGGGGCGTGGCCTCCGGCGAGATGCCTGGTTTTTTTTGTTTGTTTTTTTTTTACAAGGGGGGCTGTGTGGCCCCCTTTCTTTTACAATTTTTGGACCCTGGGGACCCCATCCCCCATGGCCTGACCCCTATTTATTAAATATTTTTTTTTTAAACGGGGAGGGGGCCGCGGGCCCCTCTCCCGAGGCCAATTTCTGCCCCGGGGACCCCATCCCCGGGGCATGGCCAGACTTTAAAAAAAAAAAAAAGTCGTATTTATTTATGTGGAGGGGGGCCACATGGCCCCCCTCCTCAGGCCAATTATGGCCCCGGGGACCCCATCCCCCAGGGCCGGCCTTTTCGTTTTTTGGGTTTTTTTAAATTGTTTTTTTTATTAGAGGGGAGGGGAGCCGCGTGACCCCCCCTCCCGGGCCACTTTTGGCCCCGGGTACCCCATCCCCCGGGTCCTGGCCTCTGTGATTGGGACCGTGGGGGGAGCCCCAATGCCCCCATGGTCCCGTTGGCTCCCCGCCTCCTGAGGGAGCCGGCATTGCTTTTGAGCAAGGGGAGCTGCTGACATGCAGCTCCCCTTGCTCAAAGCAATTCTGCTGCTTCATTGAAGCGGAGCAGGTTTTCCTGCTCTCGCTTCAATGAAGCTAAGCAGAGTTTGCTATGGCAGGGCGGGAGCCGTGCTCCCGCCCTGCCAAAGCAAACAGCAATGTCCCGGGGGTGGGCACCCCGGGACATTGCAGGAGCCGGCCCTGAGGGGTGGCGGTCCCCAGGGCCATCGAGGGCTCCAGGAGGGTGGGCCGCACGACCCCCCTCCCTTCATTTTCAAAGCCTCGAGGAGGTGGTGGTCCTCCTGGCACACTTCTGGTTGGGGAATGAATTCCACTTTATTCCTGAGGGCCTCAGGACTAAAGTGGAGTAATAGCCCCAACCAGTAGTGCGTCAGGAGGCACGTTTGCAGAGTGGTGAAGAAAGGGGGAGTGGCCACCGAACATTTCTCAGCAAGCCTACTGTGTGGGACTTACTAGAGTTAACAGGAGGGGTAGTTGGCCCTCAAGGACCCTCAATAGCTAGGGGGACTTCATCCCCCAACTAGTAGTGCGCCAGGAGGCGCGTTTGCAGAGTAGTGGAGAAAGGGGGCGTGGCCTCCTAGAGGGTCTCAGCAATCCTGCTACGCTGGACTTACTGGATGTAATAGGAGGGGTAGTTGGCCCCCAAAGACGTCCTTGGGGCCAACTACCCCTCTTGTTATTTCCAATAAGTCCAACACAGAAGGATTGCTAAGTGGTCTTCGCAGGCTATGGCCCCTTTCTCCACCACTCTGCAAACGCAGCTGGTGGTGCACTACTGGTTGGGGGATGAAGTCCACTTTACTCCTGAGGGACCTCGGGGGCCAAGAAGCCCTCCTGGTACATCCTGTAAGTCCTACGCAGTGGGATTACTGAGAGCTGATTGGAGGCCCAGCCCCCTTGCTCCACCACTCTGCAAACACAACTACTAGTTAAAAAACCATAGAAATTCACTGAAAAAAAACAAAGGCTACATGGACATTATAGATAGGAATTAGCATATAAACCTTTGAAATTCACTGAAGAAACCAAAGGTTACAAGGACGCTATAGTTAGGGTCAGATTTCACTCGTACAAAACCAGAGAAATTCAGCAGTTATAGTTAGCTGAGCTATCTATAACTTAAGCCCCAGCAATGCACTGCTTATGACCTCACATATTACATCACTAATGACATGGTCAGTGACATCACTGATGCCATCACTGATGACATCTCAAACTTACATTCATCCAATTACCAGTTAATATTTATGGTGAAGTCAGCGACATCACTAGAATGGAGTCTGAAGACAACAAATTTGTGAACAGTCTGTCATCATGTCTTCAACAGAACATAATAAACATATCTATATCTTTAATACCGCTAAGTAAAAGCATAGATCTCAGGACACTATAAAACTGACTAAAGATAGGTTCTAAATAGATCATCCATGTGACTCATGCTTCTTGGACCTTCAACATTACTCCAAATGACCAGCACTTACTAAACAAAGTGAGTGGTCAGTGGAACCCAGGGGACAATAAATTGTAAACCCTCAAATTCAGTCTCCCACTTAACCAAAGAGGCAAAAATCTTTGATGGTTTCTTCCATGGCTTTCTGTTTTAGACAGAGGGGCATGTGAATATGGTTAAGAAGCTTTGGAATGGAAATTCATAAGGCAGCCAATTTAAGTGGGTTTTTTGCTGCAACAGGGCTATGAGGAATGTGGGTGACCTAGGACATCAAACCACTTTGAAGTAGTGTTACAGAACAGGTAATTGAGCTAAACTTGTATTGCAATTATTAAACTAGACAAGGGTGAAACTCAAGGGTTTCAGATGTACACATCCTGTGGTGCTGCTCTTAGGACAGGGAAGGCGGAATGGTATCAATATTGAATCAGGGAACAAGCACCTTGGTAACATGCACTGTATCCTTGCAGAGCAAGTAATTTACACAGCATCTAGGGCCAAATGTATGAAGCATTTCAAACAAATCAGGCCGTTTGTGCCCACAAAAAGGCTTTGTAAAGGATACCCAAATTACAATTCAGTAACACATTACCGAAGCAGAATTTGGGTTTGCGACCTAATACCAATTTGGTATTTGGAAGGGGCATGTTTAAGGCGTCACTTCCAAATACCATATTGGATTGGTATGTATTAATGTTTTGCAACCGAGAATGGCTAGGAAAACATTAATACTTTACTAAATACTGAAGGTAGTTGTAAGGCATTCCCAAAAGGGAAGGGGTCCCCAAGGGACCCCTTTTGCTTTGTGAATGTAGAAAAAGTATTTGTTAAGAGTAGGACCACTGCCTACTCCTAAAAATTTTTTTTTAAATGCATCCTGTTTTCCTTTAAGCAGATTGGGTTGCATTTTAAAAATTGCTTTATTTAAAAGTCAGTCACAGACAAGCTGGTCTGCTGACCTTAGCAAGGCACTATCCCTGTTATGGCTGCGATTCTTAGTGAGTCACAGTTTGCAGCCTATCCCATTAATATTCATGACGTAGGTTGAATTGCGACCCACTCAACTATTACTACATAGGTCAGCTCTCAAAATACCATACTACTCGCAAAAATATCTGTCGCAAATTACGACAAGAATTTTACGGCTAGTGCTACGTACATCAGGCCCTTAGTCTCCATACTTTCTACTCTTTAGCAAAACAAAAAAGTATACATTCTAGTGAATTGAAGCACCCTGTTTTGGTGACTGTGCATTATTTGCAGAGATGCTTGACGGTCACTTCTTCCAAGCCAAACTGGCATGAGCCTTGCAAAATCGATTACCTGCCACCAACCAACCGTGTTATTGCACACATTTTAAGAGATAGTAGTTACACTTGACTATGGGTGAGGTGTACACTCTGGGGCCGATTCCGATGTTGGACGGACTCAGGTCCGTCCGACATCGGTCAGGAGCCGTAACCGACCGACCTGCTGTCGTCGGTTACGGCCCTGCAAGTACGATGCGACCGAACCCTGTTCGGTCGCACTCGTATACTACACAATGGGAGCATGCATTCCGAGCGGAATGCATGCTTGCATTGTGGAAAGCAGGGGTGCAGTTCATCCCTGCACCCTGTGGCCGGCACCCCAGGTGCCTGCCACCGGGTGCAGTGATCAACAGAGGGGCACAGTAGGTGCCCCCAGGCCGCCATTCGGCGGCCTCGCACCCATGGGGGCCCTACTGGGGGCCCCCAAAGACAGTTACCAACTGCCTTTTCTTGCCGGAAAGACCGGCACGAAAAGGCAGTGAAATACTGCCATCGTCCTCCCTCGGTCGTGAAGAGGCGGCCGGGGGAGTACTGAAGGATTTCCGGACGGCGGACGGGCTCTCCGAGCCCGTTGTAAGCCATCCGGAGATCACAGTCGGATTCCTTTCCGACCGAGCCCATCGGAATGGCTCAGTCGGAAAGGAATCCGGCCGGCACGTTCCGATTCGGTCGGAAGGGCTCCGACCATCGTTCGGTGCCCTTCCGGCCGAAATCGGCCCCACTGTGTGCATCCCCAGTTTAGCAGATCCTTGTGCTCTGCTGAAGGGCAATAAAAAACTACATGGATGGAGGACAAATAGCGGTAGCCAGGCCAGCAGCTTCTGCTACTAGTGTATCCATTGCTACTCCTGGCACTGACTTTGGTCCCACCTGCTCTCTAGTGTCATGAAGGCATCTGCACGACTAGACATAAAACAGGGTTTTAAGAGCCTTGTTTGCTTTCAGTAGTTCACACTTTTGGTGAATGAATGTCCATAAAGAGGGAGCACATTTGATGTGTTCGAATATGTCACGTCTGTTGGTAGGAAACAGAGGGTGTAGCAGGTGATGTAAAAACAGTGGCCGTTACATGATCCTTCGCTGTCATGATGAGTACATCAGTGCTCATGTGTTTTTTAATGTGAGTGCAATGTCTAGCGCATTTGTATTCAACTCTGAATTTCTCTGAGTTAGTGTATGGGCTGCAGCTGGCACAGTTTGGAAAGGCTTAAATGTATGCAATTTTCATAGTGCAGTTGCATAAAATCAAGTGCTTTGCTTGCCTCTGGGCTAGCGCCCCCATTTATGATATGGTTCATGGATGGCAAAGGAGTCAAGACATTGCTAGAATCTTGTTCCTACAGCCCCCCTCTTAGGATGTCGATAAGAAAGGAATGTCAAAGACCAGGTCATATTGGCTGACACAAAAATAGAGCATAGTGTCTCCTCTAGTTATCTTGCTAATGCAGCACTGTACTCCTTTTCCTGTTGGTCAGTTTTCTCCCAAGGGTGCAACACCTCAATACACAAAGACCATTCCTATTTTCCCTAAAGGAGCTAGTTTCTGAAAACAGGAGATGGGGTCTCACTCTCTCATTAGCTGAGCCAAAGTCGACGTTAATTATTAGAACCCAGTAAGCTAAACCATATAGGAAAGCTGTGACTAAACATTCCATACATTTTAAGCAACAGACCCTGGATTTTGTCTGAACTTAAAAACTATTTTCTTCTCCCAGACGGGTTAAGACAACTTTGCAGTCACAGTCCAGTGTCCTGCTTCTAATTAAACAGATGCCCTCGATTCCTGATGTGGGCGTGAAGCACTTTATACTTTGTTTAACTTTGAAATATGCAAACTCTACGATACATTAGTCACGTGGTCTTACTTTGCCTGATTATTTTAGCGTCCGACTCCTTCCCATGTAGTGTAGCTAGATTTCCCCATGCAAATGCTTACGTTTCATTTTGTAGATTAGAAAAGCTCTTGGAATGCCATTTCTGACATGTTTTAAAGCAGTACATCTCTTACTTATACATTGAGGTTCACTATAAATGTCCTACAGTTCAAGTACAATACCACCTCCACTAATTCATGGAAAGAATGTCCCACACAATACCTTTTCTGAGTCTCAACTAGGTACTCATATAGTAGAATGTTCCCTTTCATACTCCGTATCTTCCACACACACTCTGACAGGACATACGGTTTCTCTTGCTTCTCTCAACCACATTCCCAGACCGTTCTAGTCCTTTCTCACTGTTTCTTGGTCCTACTTAAGTGTTGGGAGTCACATTAGTGACAAAAGTTGAACAAACTCTGTTCCCTCAGTGCTACTAAAATATGAAATTTTAAAGGCTCACTTGGGCACTCATTACCTCAAGGTCCACCTCTGAAGCACCTGCGGCACACAGACTATTGAAGGATGTGTTATGTTATGTTAATTGATTTTATAATGCGCGTAGCTACCCAAAAAGGGTTTCCCAGCGCAGACCGAGAGGAACCAACAAATAAAAAAGAGTAAGTACTATTGATTAAACAGCCAAGCTTTCACTAATTTACGAAATTTTAAGTGAAGTGTTTCTTTGCGGTTACCGAAGCGCCATTTGTGATCTTGGGAACCTCGGAACTTCCATAGGATCAGTCTTAGAGAGGCCCACTCAGGGTCACTGAAAGAATGTCACCACTATTGGCCTCCACCCCTTATCGCCTGTACTCCAGCATCATCACTGTTAAGCAGCCACTTCTATTAAAGCATTGGGCACGTTTCATTAAATTATTGGCAAGGGTTTTATTATTTGGGCAAGCCTGTTTTAAGATGTGAAGAATATAGGTTATTGCAGTTATTCACAGTCTTTCATTTTTGTTGGCTGAACCTCAATACTTTGTTAGCAAGTGAAAAATATTTAATTATGTGAATTCGGTGCACTGTTTTTGCGCTGACAAATCATTTTGTGTGTTTCAATTGTGTATTAGATATAAATATTCAGATGGAATTCATGGCCACGTCGGTGCTACAAAAAAAGTGATGCATACACATCTATTTTGTGACCATTATGTTTAAGGTTCCCAGGATTGCTCAAACACTTGCTGATGTGAGATACCATTAATGAAACTGTTTTAACACTTGGCACAGCACAGCAAAAAAAAAAAAAACATTTATTCAGCACGTTCATTATTCATGTCAGTCCTGGAATTGTTCTAACACAGCCCCTCAGCATTATTGCACATGCATTTGACATAAGAATATTTCCGTAGATTATGCAATTTCATGTCACCCTTATATTCGTATTTTACAAACAAATCTTATGAGACGTAACGCAATTAAAGAGGAATGACGGAGGAACGCTTTTCTCACAACTACTTTTAAAGAATGGGGGAGCACAAAGCTGCTGAACTAAAGTGAAGTTTCTCAACAAATGCACCTAAATATTGCCTACCCTGACACTTTTAATCGAAGTGAGGTGCTGAAAGGCCGTACATTCTAGGAGCTGTGGTAACTGTTTATTTCAAGCTGATTGAAGCTGAGGTAAGCTTCTAATCAATTATGAAGTTGTGCACTTGGAACCATGCTTAAGAGGGTCATTACGATGACGGGCGGACAAGGTCCGCCCGCCACCGTAACGGTGAATGGGACCGTCCGCCATAGGAGTGGCGGTCCCGCCGTGAGTATTAGGATGCCACAGTGGCGGTGGCATCCCCTATTCCCAACATTGTGGCGGGCGGTGTTCACAGCACCGCCCGCCACAATGCTGAGAATGCACGTTGGGCATTCACATGCACAAGGTGACAGGCACCGCGCGGTGCCTGCCACCTTGTCCATGTCAATGCAGGGGGGTACCATAGGTACCCCCCATGTGCACCCCCCACCCCCACAACATCCTGGGGGCCCGCTACGGGCCCCCAACAGCGAAGACAGTATGCCTTTCCATGGCGGCAACATGGAAAGGCTGCTCTCCGCGATCATCATAATATGGACGGCGGTGTCTTGCAGACACCGCCTCCATATTATGTATGTTTTCCGCCCGGTCGACGAGTAGACCGGCGGACCCCCCAGCCATCGTAATATGGCGGGGGGGGAAATGGCATGCGGGCGGTCTGACATGGCGGGCAGATCGCCACCGCCCGTCATCGTAATGACCCTCTAAGTTTGTACAAAGCTAAAAGTGGAAGTTAGGACATTTTTATGCCACACTTTGTGATATAGGGCCAGATGTACGACCATTTCATTTTGCGAGTCACAAATTGCAAAATGGAATGTTCAACAGTGTCTGATACACTATTTGTGATTCCCAAATGGGTCACACAGGACCTGCTTCACTAATATTCATGAGGCAGGTCGCAATTTGCGACCCATTGGGAATGGCGGGCGCTCACTGGGATGGTGACCTGCTGTGGTCAGCAGGCCGCCATGTCTGTGACTGCTCTTTCAATAAAGCAGTTTATTTTGCTGAAATGCAGCCCATTTTCCCTAAAGGACGATGGGATGCGTTTCAAAAAGAAAAATGAAACGTTTCAGTTTCATTTTTTAAGAGTAGGCAGTGGTCCATGGGACCACTGCCTGCTCTTAAAAAATATTTGCGCCCAGATTCGCAAAGGGGAAGGTGTCCTACGGAGAACCCTTCCCATTTATGAATGGTCTACCACCAATTTTACATTGGCAGTAAAATGCGAATGTTTTGCGACCACATTTCGGTCATAAAACCTTCTTACATGGCAATGCGCTTCGCTATTAGGAAGGGATGCCCTTGGCACTCCCCTTCCTAATAGCAAGTCGCAAACCCTATTTTGCAAGTCGGTAATAGATTACTGACTTACAAAATAGAGTTTTTACATACCATCGACCTATTTAGCAGTTCCAAATGGCCCTTAATGACAGACAAGGAAATAAAATGACTGGGATTACTCCAAGTTCTTTCACCACCTTCGGGCAAACAAATTTCTTGATGAGAGTGAAGGCAAGAGGAAGGGAGGGCTAGCTGGATACTCAATACCTAATGACGTCTCCTATTTGCCTTTTTACACCTGAAAATAGCCAGATCTATATGGAGGAGCCGAGAAGGGTTACCACTGTTTCTGGTCACCCCCATACCTCCCCTCTTACTAACTAGATTTGAAATTTGTCAACCCCATGCAACAGTAGGACTCATTTGAAAATGGAAATCTATTGAATGCCTTGAAGGGAACGGAAATCTGATTCAGTTTTGGTTCATTATAAATTAACATAAGTTTAAAGAAGAAGCACAGGATAAACTTAGTTTTCAGCAAAAGTACATCATATCAGTCAACCAAAAGGAAGGGTTTTGTCAACGTTACAACCATGTCTGATGGTTAGGGTCTCTTTAGGACGTAGTCATCTGACTACTACAGCACCTTTAATTGGGAGTAAAATAGTAATGTTATATATGATGTAAATATATTCACAGTCTGAGCACTGCGTCGTCTGCTCCATATTCACTTTTTGACACATTTTGTTGCATATGAATTGTTTTCATGTACTTTTGCTAGAAAATAAGTTTATCCTGTGCTTCTTCTTAAAACACTGTACGCTACTCCATTATACTGCACTGCACTCTATGCCACTCCACTGTACGCCACTCCACTCTACAGCCCTCCACTGTATTCTATTACACTGTACGCACTTCACTCTATGCCACTCCAACGTCCGCTACTCCATTCTACGCCAATCAACTCTATCCAGCTCCACTCCATGCCACTCTACTATGCTCCGCTCAACAACACTATACTCCACTCAACAACAGTTGATACCCCTTCACTGTACCACACTATACTCCACTGTAAAGCACTATACTGTAAAACAATGTACTCCTCTATATGCCACTATACAACACTCTACTTTACTCCATAGCCCTCTACAACACTCCACTCTACTTTACAACACTCTATGCAGACTCTACTCTACGCTACTACACTGTACAACACTTTATGACACTCTACTCCACTCCACTCTATGACACTTTCTGACACTCTACAACACAACAGTCCAGTCCTCTGTACCACACACAACACCAATCTACACCACTTTACTCCATTCTATACTACAACACTACACTTCCACGCTACTGTATTCTAGAACACGCCACTTCACTTTATGATACACCACTTCACTGGACTACACTACACTTTACTCCACTGCATGACTCTAATGCACCTTACAACACTCCACTCTACACCATCCCACTGCATCACACAGTGCTCCACTCTATGCAACTCCACTCTACTAAAATCTACTAAACTCTGTGCCACTATGCAACACTGTACTTCACTCTATGCCTCTAGACTACACTGTACAGTCCTCTACTCCACTCTATGCCCCTACACCCCGGTGTAGTGTACAACACTCTACTCCACTCTATGACACTTTCCTACACTCTACAATACACCACCCCAATGTACTGTACAAGACACCACTCCAATTTTATAACAATTTACTCAACTGTACTCTACGTCTGTCCGCTCTAGTGCACTCCACACCACTGTACTATACAGCATGCCATTACACTATATCAATTTACTTCACTGTTCACTTCGCCACTCCACTCTACTCCATTCCACAATACTCCTCTCTCCTCCATTCCACTCTACGCCACTCCACTGGTCCCAACTCCACTGTACCCTACTCCACTCTGCAACACTCCACTCTATGCTATTCCATTGTACGCCACTCCAATGTACCACATTCCATTCCACTCTACTCCACTCTACCCCACTAAACGACACTACACTCTACGACAGTACACTTTATGACACCCTCTTCCACACTACTGTAGCAGACTCTACTTAATGACACTCCACTCAATGAAAGTAAACTCTTTGATTTCAAAAATTGTATTCAAAATAAAAGAACAATTTATTCTTTCTACACAGACCAAACTTAAAATACAAAAACATTACACATTCTTATGTTATACTTCTCCTCCTTTAAACTAAAATAAATGTATGTATTCTTTATCTACAAACAAAAGTTTAAAGTACACAAAGAATTACATTTCTAAACTTATACTTATAACTTTAATTTAGAATGTATGCAGCACTGTCCAATTATTATAACTTGTGCACCTCCATAAACAGTGTATTCAACTTGCCACTCTACCATGTACTTTGTTATTATAAAAGATTTGATTTGTGATGTCTTGTAAATTATATTACTTTACATGTTATAAGTGAGAATATACAAAAGAATAAGCAGTGCATGGAGAAGGGGCGAGTTATAGTTAATGTCTCCTCCTTACTTCCCTTAATACAAAAATGAAATTGTGTTAAAAGATCCGTAACAGAGACTAGTAAAATTCAAGATAGCAATTAGAAGATACATCCACAGCGGGAGGAACCACATAGCTCATTCTACCTCTCTTTATCATTGGCCCAGGCCATCTTTACCCCGGATCACTGACTTAGCATCGACACTCATAATATCGAACTACAAAAATATCGACACACAAATATCGATAACATAAATATCGATATACTAAACTTATTTTAAAAAATACACAAATATCAACACAAAAATATCGTCAAACATTAACATTGATATCACTAATATCAATGAAAAAAATATCGTCATAACTAATATCGAAAACATTAAACATACAAAATGACACAAATATCGATAACAAAAATAGACCACACAATTATCACCAAAAACAAAATATTGACACCTTAAAATATTTTTAATAACACAATATACATAAAAAATAATAAACAATATCACAAACACACATAACATATTAAATAAATAAAATTAAAGTTAAATAAATTATAATTCAAAAAATACCTTTAACATAATTAAATTCACCAAATTAATTACTCCTTACAAACACAATATATATAATAAATAATTTTTATTATACATTCAATGCAATATAAATTACAATTAATATACTATTATACTTTCAAATAAAGTAAGAATAAAAAAAGTTTAACTGAACATTAATTAGCGTTTCCCATATAAGGAAACAACTGCCAAATTAATTGAAAACATTAGTAACAATCAATAAAAAACACCTACAACTTAAATAACCCAATAAGATTGAAAGCACAATTAAACAAACACTATATAAACTAAAGAAAATGTAACATTATATTATGCTTCAACAACAAAACGAAGAATAAGGGGAATCTCTGCCGGATTGCTTCTGCAACATTGGACTTCCTCATTGAAAGCTCTGATTTCAACTTCACAAAGTAAGTAAAATATCTATTTAATGTAACAACTGTATAAAATAATCGTAAAGCAATTTTTACAATAACTAAATAATTAATGTATATTTTTTTAAATTATATCTCCTCTACAGAAACTCCAAAAGACACTCAACAAACTACAAACATCATCTAAAAACCACCTTGCCAAAAAAGTAATTATAAATCTAAATTAAACTTTTAAAACAACTAAAAATCCCAACCCAAAACGCCCACTAACCACGCAAACGCCAAGATACAGAAAATGCTGTTATACACATTTATTAAAATTATCATAAACACTAAAGCCAAGCACCAACAGAAACACCCCAGCGTCAAAAAAAGTTCAACATATTCAAGCATGTAAGTATAATTTTGCATATAAAAATCTGTATCACAATAAAAACAATTACAATACATTTAATATTTTTTATATACATTTCTCATAACATTTGATACATCAGAATGACTGAAGGTGCAAAATTCATAACTTCCCAGAAAGGAAATTTTTTATTATGCTATATGGGATATGTCTACACCCAAGAAAAACAGACAAGTGACAAGATTAATTGGAAATGCAGCAAATATTATTCAAATGCATGTTATGGGAGGGCTACAACAAAAGAAACTACTGTATTAAATGTTAAGAAACATAACCACCCCTAACATAGCTGAAATAGAAGTGAGAGACGCTTTAGAGACTCTGAAAGAAGCTAGCACTAGCTCTCAAAAACCTGCTACTGAAATACTAAAAGACGTACTCCCCGGAGTTCCAGAACATGTAACTAGCCAATTACCCTCTGTCTCAATGTTAAAAAGGCTAATAGCTAGAACAAAAACATCAACTGCTACCACCCCACCTACCCCCAAACCTTTCAGTGAAATTCAAATACCACCTGAACTCATAATGAAGAGCAATTTCTACTTTATGGCAATAAATCTAAATACAAAAGGATTATAATGTATGCAACTTCCACAAACTTACTTAAACTACAGAATTGTGAGGCATGGATGATGGACGAACATTTAAAATATGTCCCAAACCATTTTACCAATTATACACATTCCATGGACTGTATCACAATACCAACATCCCCTTTATATATGCCCTGTTAACAAACAAACAAACAAACCACTACCTATGTAGAACTCTTAACAAAAGTAAAGCAAGAAACTAATAATAATTTTTTGGGGATAGTAATCATAGACTTTGAACAGTCAATGATACAAGCCATCCTGAAAAACTACCCTCACACAGCAATATAAGGTTGATATTACCACTTTAATCAATGCAGATGGAGACACCTTCAAAAATCTACACTTTGGGGCCAATTCCGATCTTGCTTGGAAGGGCTCCGAACGCGATCCGGCTGGAAAAGGTACGAGCCGTACGCGTGTTTTCCAACCGACTCGTCCAGCTGTACGAGCGAGCAAGTACGATGCGAGAAACAAGAAATCGCGGGCCGAATCGTTTCCGGGTCCGACCCGCTCCATACGTCCCATCCGTAAGCAAACCGTGCCGTGTAATGGAGGCGATTTCCGACCGAGCCAGTACGATGCACGATTCGGACATCCAGATCGAGTCGGAGCCTCCGACACGTAAACGCTCACAATGAAGAGCAATTTCTACTTTATGACAATAAATCTAACGACAAAAGGATTATAATGTATGCAACTTCCACAAACTTACTTAAACTACAGAATTGTGAGACATGGATGATGGACGGAACATTTAAAATATGTCCCAAACCATTTTACCAATTATACACAATCCATGGACTGTATCACAATACCAACATCCCCTTTATATATGCCCTGTTAATAAACAAACAAACCACTACCTATGTAGAACTCTTAACAAAAGTAAAGCAAGAAACTAATAATTACTATCCCCAAAAAATCATAGACTTTGAACAGTCAATGATACAAGCCATCCTGAAAAACTACCCTCACACAGCAATACAAGGTTGATATTACCACTTTAATCAATGCATATGGAGACACCTTCAAAAATCTACACTTTGGGGCCGATTCCCATCTTGCTTGGAAGGGCTCCGAACGCGATCCGGCTGGAAAAAGTACGAGCCGTACGCGTGTTTTCCAACCGACTCGTCCAGCTGTACAAGCGAGCAAGTACGATGCGAGAAACGAGAAATCGCGGGCCGAATCGTTTCCGGGTCCGACCCGCTCCGTACGTCCCGTCCGTAAGCAGACCGTGCAGCGCAATGGAGGCGATTTCCGACCGAGCCAGTACGATGGACGATTCGGACATCCGGATCGAGTCGGAGCCTCCGACTCGTAAACGCTCCGGAAAGCGGACTTCGGGGGTCCGCGCCGAACACCCCTTCACCCGTAGCCTTCCGAGTCGATCACAGGGGGGGACCCAAGGGTCCCCCCTACACATGCATGTACGGTGCGGGTGGCACAGACGCGTCCCCACTACATGGGGCACCCTTGTGCGCAATGTACCTTTTCCGTCAATGGGAGCCTATGTACGCGTCGTACAACAGGCTCCCATTGACTTCAATGGGGCTCCGAGCGACCCGTGTCCGTCAGCGCTTGTTCGCATCGTACACGGGCGCTCGGAGCCCCGGAGCACGAGACGGTCGGAAAGCCCTCCAGATCCAAGTCAGACGGAGCCTTCTCCCAGCGAGATCGGAATCGGCACCTTAGCGTAGAATATACAACTAATAGCAATTTTGCATATGAAATTTAAAAGCTAATTGCACTAGCATACGTCCCAATAGCTGATGTAGCAGAACACTACAATCTATTAATAGAAAACCCCTACTACCAAACAAATGAACATAAACTAAGTCCCCTACTCGACTATTTCAAGGATACCTGGGTGGGACGGCTACACAGATCTGAACACAGGAGACAGCCCAAATACCACATTCCATGGTGGAATGTATATAACAGTTCTCTAAACAAAGAAGCAAAAACTAATAACACTGTGGAAGGATGGCATAATGCTTTCCAAGCCACAACAGGCCGAACCCAACCAACCCTACATAAATTACTACAATCAAGTTAAAAAGAACAAAGCTACCAACAACTAAGGGGCCGATTCCGATTCGGGCCGGAAATCTCTCCGACCGAGCCGGACTCCCGCAGTCCGACCGAGCGAGTACGATGCGGCCGTATGCTGCCCGACTCGATTCGGTCGGACTCCCATTGAAGTCAATGGGAGCCGGTCGTACAACGCATACACGGGCTCCCATTGACCGAATGGGTACGTCGCGAACAGGGGGGCCCCCTACAGTGGGTACGCGTCGGTGCGACTCTCACCGTACATGCATGTGTAGGGGGGATTCTTGGGTCCCCCCTGTGTTCGACTCGTGCGGCTACGCGTGCAGGGGGGTCCGACACGGACTCCCCAAGTCCGGCTCCGACAGCTGTTTGGAGCCGGACGCTACGAGTCGGTCGGGCTGTTCGAAGCGCGCATCGTACTTGCTCGGTCGGGAAACGTCTCCATTGCGTGGTGCGAGCCGTGTCCATACGAGTCGGTCGGAGCGGTTCGGACCCGGGAACGAGTCGGTCGGCGATTTCGCGTGCGCTCGCATCGTACTTGCTCACTGGGACGACTGTACGAATCAGTCGGGAAAAAGGCCTCCGAATCGGATCCGGTAAAGCCGAATCCGATTCGGAGCCCTACCGGCCGAGATCAGAATCGGCCCCTAAGACTTTAAGTCTGTAGCACAACTAGGTCCAAAACTAACTAAACAAACTAAGACAATGTTCGAGCACTTACAATACAAAGTAAGACTCTACCCAAACACTAAAGGGCTAGAATATCTAGAAACAATAGCTAAATCCCTACTTTAAAACAATAATACAAAAACATGGAAAAATCGTAATTGTGAAATGAATTCTTAAATAAACATTTCTTTGCAAACATCTAAAATATAAATATTATGTCAATTAATTTTATTTTAAATAATTGACAAATATATTTTATATAGTTAAAAATATCAATAACAATTTCAAAAATTAAATTTCCCTCCCATTGTAAATAATTTAAAATAAATTACTTTTTTGTTGCTGAAGAATTGAATCCAAACTGTCATAAATAAATTCAAACGTGTAAAAATCCCAACACTCAGTTAAAAGTCCCCCAAAAAATGTGAAAATACAACTGTGTAAAATATAATCCGCCAGCAACATATCCATAGACTTGAATCCATTAAAAACCCGAAAAATGTAACTCAAAAAAGAAATGCTCCAGGAAAACCCGAAAAATAAAGGAACTGTAAAATAATTATTAGTTTACTAGAAACTAATACACAGTTCCTTAAAAAAAAAAGCAAACTTCCCCCAACGGCAACTTTCAAACGGAAAAAACAACGCAATCCCTCCCGCACAAATATACAATAAAATCATTAAAAAACACACATAAACATACTAATAACACCATACTCTAAACATTATTAAACATATAGAACATACCCTAACACCTACCTATCAACGCACTAACCGCTTTTCGCATACGCAAACCTACAAACGAAACCTCACAAAAAAGCAAAATACAAACATTACATACACTGTAGACTACCTAACTACCTTCGTCCTACACCTAAATTAAGCCTAAAAGTAATTATTTTAAACTTACCTTAATCGATGCGACACAGCTTCCAACCACGAGCTTCTCCCCACAGAAATGACCTAAAACAACACAGATAGCCTACCAAATACAACTTAGTTTAGAAAATGGCTACCTAATTGAAATAATAAAAATACTTTTTTACATTAAACTCAATGTTCATTAGAAATGTAATCCAAAAAAGTTTAAAAATACTATTTAGTATTACTAATGTACAAAATATTTTTCTTTACTGTTTAAAAATGTTAAATTATAACAGTAAATATTAGAAAATAAATAATATTTATTATTATACATTAAAATAAAATATGTTAACTAACCAATGTGTAAGAAAAATTTGTACTACTTGCTAAAATTGTGAAAAAATGTATTAATGTTAAAAATATTTGTCTTTTTCAAAATGCTTTCTTACCTTGATAATTTTATTTGTATTTAAAATTGAAATAATATTATACAAAATATATTATTTATTAGAAAATATGCAAAAAAATTAAAAAGGTTATACAATGAAACAATTGTAAAAAATATATGTTATTAAAAATATACACTATATGTAATTATGTAATGCATATTCACAAAGTAAATAAATATTCTATAACTGTTACCAAAAAAATATGTATTAAAAAAATGTATAAAAACCAGTGGACAACTAAGGGGCCCATTACGATACCCGGCGTAAAAAAATCCGCCAGGCATGGAAGCGGCAAAAATCCGCCCGCACACACCGCCTGAACACCGACCACGCCATTACGATTACACAAACCGAAAACCGCCATCGGCGGAAAAATCACACAAAATACCGCCCGCCAACGTCCGAGTCGGAGTCAAACCGCCCGCCACGGACGGAAACATGCACGACAACACAAAACCGCCCGCCCTCACGGCCGACACACCGCACGTGAAATTACGATCGCACCGCCATGAGCGCGGAAAAACCACAAATATACCGCCCGCCAGCGCAAACAACGCCGATGAGAATCGACACGGCAGAAGCCATGGCGCCCACGTACCTGCACAGAAACCATCCGCTCACAAAACCAATAGCACACAACATGGCCAACAAGTCCACACAGCAAGGCACGCACAAATACACAAGCACAGTACACATCCCGAAAACACCCCCCGGACAAACAAAAAATACAAAGGCCAGAACCCCAGACACAACACACCTGAAAACAACAGACCATGAGGACACACCCACATAGGTGAGTACAAAAGCAGCACTCCCACAGACCACAACCCCTTGCTACATTGCAAACCAGAGAGGAGAGGAGAGGACACAGTGACACAGCAAGGACAGCAGCACACCACAGAAACGCACACATCACTACCACCACCACCACCAAACACCGGCACCACAAACCCCCAGCACATTACACAACACACACCGCACCAGCACCACAAACACCATGGCACCACAAAGAATGCCCAAGTACACGCCCATTGAGCTGACGGTCATGGTCGACGAGATCATCAAGGTGTACCCACAAATCTATGGGAACATGGTCCAGCACACACCACTAGCCACCAGAAACAGAATGTGGAACCGGATCGTAGACCAGGTCAATGCAGTCGGGACCCTGCCCAGGAACAGAGGTGAAATAAACAAACGTTGGAATGACGTAAAGAGCCTGGTCAAGAAGAAGGAGGGCAAAAACAGAGAGCTGGCTGCCGTCACTGGCGGAGGGAATCCCGCGCTCTTTAAGACCTTCAAAGCGTGGGAGGAGAAGGTGCGAGTCGTAATACATCCGGAGATCCTCGCCGGATTAGCAGCGGGAGTGGAGGCTGGTAAGTACAAACTAATGTATACCAGCACACCGCTATGTACTCACATGCACTACCACCATGCCTCAGCTCCCAGGGACAAACACCCCCATGTCCAGCACACAATACACAACACATCACACACACATGCAACAGACACCACCACACACAGCCCAAACCGAACAACTGTAACATACGTGGGGACATGTGTACACTCAGCCAGCCACGTAACCACCAACAGG
This sequence comes from Calotriton arnoldi, assembly GCA_963921515.1. Classification (NCBI taxonomy): domain Eukaryota; kingdom Metazoa; phylum Chordata; class Amphibia; order Caudata; family Salamandridae; genus Calotriton; species Calotriton arnoldi. Next base: position 55,465 of record CAWUFW010023422.1, read on the forward strand.
TCCCCAAATATGCCAGAAGCGCCACAACGAGCACCCACCACACCCATGTGTCCGCCACAGCTGCACTAACCGACAAGTAACAGGTAAGTGGCAGGAACACAAAGTGCAGTGGGTGGGAGGGTGGACAGCCCAAGTACAACACACACCAGGCCCCAGTCCCACAGCACAGCAAGGAGGAGCATCCCCCACACCCCACAGCCACGTGTCAGCCACCGCAGTGCACAACGACAGCCGAAAGGCAGACATCACGGTCCACAGCAATCGGTGTCAGTGGGTGTACAGCCACCCCACGACCCACAACACCCCCCACCCCCACAGACCTGCAACATGGAGCACGCCCCGCTTAGAGCCATGTGGCATCCAGTACAGTGCACGCACGAACAACTTGCAGGTGGGAAACTGGACAGGGCTGGATTACTGGAGGCATGAGGACCATAACACGACCAACACATGGGACATGTCACGTAGCAGACGAACACGCAGCACCGCCCACCGTCACGAACAAGTGAACAATGTGCACACGGACATGAACAACAGACTCACACCCCACATGACCCATCACATACATAGCAACACCCAAGGAGCCACGTCTGCATGCACAAGCCACACTGAATATAGTACCACACGGCAGCCACTGTGCAACTCATCACACACAACCGAAACACCATTGAAGTCCTGTCCATGTAGCCCCTACTGCCTGTCAACCACACACCCCACAACTACGCCTATGTAAGACAAACAACACTAGACGCAACAGAGCGGAACAACATAAATGCACACGAACACCACTGAACCCATCAAACACACAGACACACCATGCACATACAACATACCATCCATCCGTCAGCCCCAGTCTCATGAAAGGCATGTCATCCGCACAGCTGCCACACATACAGCAGTCACGCTAAGATACATGCCCATGACCAACCATGTGCCAGAAGTCAATGAAGCGCACGACACACTGTGAGCAACAACACACAACATGGGCCACACCCCCGAGCACTGCAGTGATGCACATGGCACAGGGCAGCACGCACACCAAGGAGATGGGACAACTGCAATACGTTGGCTGGCACACAACCATCACTCACTCATAACGATGCGTCCAATGCCATGTCCAGTAATCACAACAGACAGCAAATATGCAGGCCATGTCAAGCATGCACACACCTCAAACCATGCACTGTCATGCTGCCACAACACATGTCACGTTTGGCACCCATGGCTCACAGCATGTACCCCAAAAGCATATTCCCTCCCAAATGCGAATCTGGGGCATGGCCCCCATGTTGCCATATGTGTTCCTAAGCGTTCCATTTGAACCCCAAAAGCATATTCCCTCCCAAATGCGAATCTGGGGCATGGCCCCCATGTTGCCATATGCGTTCCTAAGCGTTCCATTTGAACCCCAAAAGCATATCCCCTCCCAAATGCGAATCTGGGGCATGGCCCCCATGTTGCCATATGCGTTCCTAAGCGTTCCATTTGAACCCCAAAAGCATATTCCCTCCCAAATGCGAATCTGGGGCATGGCCCCCATGTTGCCATATGCGTTCCTAAGCGTTCCATTTGAACCCCAAAAGCATATTCCCTCCCAAATGCGAATCTGGGGCATGGCCCCCATGTTGCCATATGTGTTCCTAAGCGTTCCATTTGAACCCCAAAAGCATATTCCCTTCCAAATGCGAATCTGGGGCATGGCCCCCATGTTGCCATATGCGTTCCTAAGCGTTCCATTTGAACCCCAAAAGCATATTCCCTCCCAAATGCGAATCTGGGGCATGGCCCCCATGTTGCCATATGCGTTCCTAAGCGTTCCATTTGAACCCCAAAAGCATATTCCCTCCCAAATGCGAATCTGGGGCATGGCCCCCATGTTGCCATATGCGTTCCTAAGCGTTCCATTTGAACCCCAAAAGCATATTCCCTCCCAAATGCGAATCTGGGGCATGGCCCCCATGTTGCCATATGCGTTCCTAAGCGTTCCATTTGAACCCCAAAAGCATATTCCCTCCCAAATGCGAATCTGGGGCATGGCCCCCATGTTGCCATATGCGTTCCTAAGCGTTCCATTTGAACCCCAAAAGCATATCCCCTCCCAAATGCGAATCTGGGGCATGGCCCCCATGTTGCCATATGCGTTCCTAAGCGTCCCATCTGAACACCAAAAGCAAAGTACAAACCAGACCCAGGATGGGCCAGGAGCCCGCATACACCAGAGTCACAATAAGTAGGGGCACAGCAACACACCCATCGGCATGGCCAATCCGTCCCATGCCACATGTGCACAGCACACAGTCCCATTGCCAAGCACACACAACTACAAATGCTACAGCCACACACACGCCTCCGGGAAACCCATGTACGAGATTGCACGAACTGTTAATGTCAGACGACAAATACATACTTCGCCAGGTGCAACACAATAACAAATCTCATTCTCTCCACAGGTGACGAACTGCTGGATGCTGGGGATGGAGCCAGCAGCCAGCACAGCCAGCCTACAAGCCCCCAACGAGGACACACGGATCTGGAGGATCTGTCCTCCTCTTCGGACACGGACCACCAAGCAGGCCCATCTGGTGTGGCAGGGCCCAGCCGCTCCCAGGACCCCTCCTACCCACCAACCCATCATCCAGGGCTGCTGAACATTCCCAGCCCCCTGCTGCCACTGTCGTTGCGGCCACACCCACGGTCATTGTGGCCACTACCACTGCCGCAACCGCCACCATCGCCGCACCGACCACCACCGCCGCCACCACCACCACGTCTTCGCTGGCACCAGCCCCAGCGCAGGTGGTGGCCCGGCCGACTGGATCCACCCTGGGAGCCACAGCGAGGACCGTGGTGAGCAATGTGGCTAGTGGGCAGGCCGGTGGCAGCAGGACTGGTAGGAGGAGCAGGGTCAGGGAAACGCCAGCCTCCCCTGGGAGCCATGCCCTGCCTCAAATGGCCAGAGTCCTTGGGGCCTATGAAGAGGCCCAAGGACAATGGGTCCGGTCTGCTTCAGACACGCGTGAGGTGCTGGGGGTGCTGAGGTCCATGGACGCCCGTATGGGCCAACTCGTGGACCTCATGGGCCAGCTGGTGGTGGCGGTAAGGTCACTGCCAGGGACAGCAGCTCCCCTCCGCCACCACCTGCCGGGGCGCAGGGTGGAGCAGCAGTGTCCAGTTCCCCTGCGTCCACAGCCAGTGAGCACACCTCAACCACCAGCATGTCGCAAGCAGGCACCCCCTCGCAAACGTGGAAGGGGCCGTCCGAAGTGGAAACAGATCTCCCGGGAGGACTTCGCACGCTCCAAACGCAAGTGAGGCAGCCAGCCAGCCTTCCGCCAGCCTTCCTGGACCAGCCACTGCATCGACTTGGACTACGATCCCACTCCACACAGCCATCTGGATGGCATGTGTGTGTTGGACTATGGACATAGAACCAGTGGGTACACCCTGATCATCACGCAGCCATGACCGACAGCTCATTGTCACTGCACGCACCACTTTTGTCATCACCTTACACACAATCACATGTCACAGTTTGTAATAAATGCACCTTTTTCACTAACTGCTGTTTGTGCCCTGTGTTTTATTTGTACGGAATACAACGGCCACCTTGGGCGGAAAGGCACCTGATGCGTGGCATGGCAATTGAATCCGGAGGGCCTGTAGGGACCTAGGGGTGGGAGACAGAACAGGAGCACATTCAATGAGTGTGTCACACACCCATCACACAGTACATGTCAACAACTACAAGCAATGTACACACATCGCACAGAGCAATAGGGCACAATGCCACAGCCACCAACAGTGGCATACTACCCTGGCCATGGAGCGTTGACACACAGCACGCAGTGAACAAACGGCCACCCTGACACAGCACACACACACCTGCACAGATACAGCCACATCAGCCGTCGTACATGGACACTCACCGTCAAGTGAAGTAGCGGGCGATGAGCTGCTGCCGCACATTACCAGCTTCCTCCTCTCCGCTGTCCTCCTCACTCGAGCTGTCCTGGTCTGCGGGCTGGGGCCCTGGTTGATCTCCGTCATCCACGATGAGGGGATCTGCTTCCGAATGGCCCGATTGTGCAGCATGCAGCACGCCACCACTATCCGGCACACCTTCTGTGGGGAGTACGCCAGCGCACCCTCAGTGCGGTCCAGGCACCTGAACCTGGACTTGAGGAGGCCAAAGGTACGCTCGACCACACGTCTGGTCCTCCCATGTGCCTCATTGTAGCGATCATCTGCTGGGGTGCGAGGATTCCTCAATGGACTGAGCAGCCATGCCCCATTCGGGTACGCAGAGTCACCTGGGTGTGAGGGACACAGAGAACCGTTGCAATTCCAACTGGACAGGGGACAGCATCGCACAACCAGCACGCTACACCACTCCACATACTCACCGACAATACAGGCACGATCCTGTTGCATATTGGACATCAGTCGTGGCAAGATGCTGTTGCGCATTATGTGTGCGTCATGGGCCGAGCCTGGGAACTTTGCACACACGTGGGTGATCACCATGTCCGCAAGGCACACCACTTGCACATTCAGGGAGTGCGTGTGCTTCCTGTTGCGGTACAGGTGCTCAGTGGCCTGTGGTGGAACAAGGCCGACATGTGTGCAGTCAATGGCTCCAACGACGTGTGGGATTCTGCCAAGGGCATAGAATGCACCCTTCACTGCCGCCAATTCACGAGCCCTGGGGAAGCGGATGTACCTGTTTCGGCACAGCATCATGGCTGCCAGTACATCCCTCAGCACCTTGCTGAACATGGGCTGGGACATCCCTCCTCCAATGCCCACTGTGTGCTGGAATGACCCAGTGGCGAAGAAATGCATGGCGGCCATCACCTTAGCCGTGGGGTGACAGCAGTCGGATACACCCTGCGGGGACGGAGATGGGGTTCTAACATGGCACACAGTCGATGCAGGGTTGGCCTGTCCAGCCGAAACTTCCTAATAACCTCTGTATCGTCCATGTCCGCCAGCAATTGGTATGGGCGGTCAATGTTCGGTCTCCGCCTAGGGACAATGGCAGAGGACACATGTCAAAGCAACACGACACATAGCAATTTCGCATACACATCACTGACATGACTGAGCAAGCACATGAGCCACAGCCCAGCTGTCAAGCTGGGACGGCACGGCCACAATACACTTACACAGGTCTCCCAACAATGGCAATGGCTAGTGATACAAACCACTGCCATGTGCATGCACATGGGGATCTAGGCCCCAATGACTTGCGGGGCGTGCTGATGGGGACTGACTGCATATCCGTCAAGCGGCAACGCCACGGCAACATGAATGTCTGCTGAGCATGGAACTGCTTCCGCGGCTGGATGAGTATGGCACACAACGACGACGATGTGGGCACAGGCTGAGCGGCCAAAACAAGTGGGACCTGTGGCACGAGGGGACATGAGACAGTAGTAGGTGTCAGCACTGCACCCTATGTACAGCACTGTACGGATCACACCTCCCGAAACATTGACAGGTGTCCACATTGACAGCCCCATGCCAAGACGGCTGTGTGCTTGCAGTCACACGTCACAGGTGAGAGGTTACATTGCACGTGCCAGGTGGCAGACGTACATAGTGGGAGCTGGCATGTGTGTGCATGTGTCTCCTGTTCAGGATCCACCAGATGGGCGCTGACTCTGTACTGACCATTGGACACAGCATGTTCCGTGGAAGGCTTGTGTGTGTGGGATGGTGGCACTGGATGTGCCTCCGTTGGGTGGGGGGCCATGCACAGGGCGGGTACGTCGATGATTGCGCATTGTTGGTCACGGTGGGTGCACCAACTAGGATGTGTTGCCCTGTGTTCAATTCCTATGTCCGCATGATGATGGACTGTAGATGTGGGCAGACTACACATTGGTCGATGTGCTGTCTATATGCATGTGCCTTCACACCAGGCACAGCTGCCCCTGCACATGTGACCCCTGCTGGACTCGCTGCTGGGTCTGTGGAGCTGATGCACCTTCTGCGCGTGGGGCGGACACCTCTCCTCACTTCCCTCATTGCGCATGTCATGACTTTGCCGCAGGTGACATGGATCATGGAGGGCCCACATGTACGCGTGGGTAGGCTACACATGATTGTACACTGGTCGCCACCCCCAGTCAGTGTTTCGAATGGGAAGGTTGTCGTGCTGGTGGTATGTTCGATGTGGCGGATGGGCGGGCCTAGGTGCGGGCTTACATTCCGGACATGGGGGGTAGTTGGATTGGCGACTAGTTGCAGTACACACGGGACACGTCTCTTCCTTTCCACATCTGGGTCATCCCTTGTACTAACTGACAGTGATACAGTCATCTTCGCCCCAGCCCTCATGTCCTCCCCTCGCTCCCCCAATATGCATGTTCACCTGCGAGGCTAGCGCTTGCACAGGCAGCCCCAAGCTCGCACCAGAGAGGGCAAGGAGTGTATGTGTGGGTCCAGTTGCACGAGTGGGCTGTCTCAGGGTATGATGTGTTGCGGGACGCCGTCCACCTGCGTGGTGCCCCAAATGGAGACCCGGCCTGCATGGACTATGCATCACAGTCTTCGCCTTCCGGATCCGCCACCTGCGACACCCAGTGGCTGTGGCTGCCCTTGCGGCCATGCCGCGTCCGTCTGTGACTGATGGCCCACACATTCACTCTTTGGCCTCTCTGGGGAGGGCTCGGGGGTGGTGGCGCACGCGCTTGCACTTAGTCGCAATGGCATGTGGCGTGGTTGGTATGATGGGCAATGGATGGGATGGTGCGAGCCACCTCCCGTGACGTCAGTGCTGCTCGTGCTGTGGTGCGTCCCCCTACACTTCCATTTGACATGTGCCATGCTAGACGTTGAGGTTCTATTGCCTGCGTGATATGACCAGGAGGAGCGCGAGGAGACCTCTCACACACCATGCTCCACTGCCATCCCGTGCCCTGTATCGCCTGTGCGGATTGACTATGTTGGGGTTACACCTGGTCGACTGGGGCTGTGTGTGCCTTGTCAAGGGGCATGGCGGGCGCACAACAGGATCCAGCTTGTCCACAGAGGGTGGGCTGAGGTGCGCCTGGTACCGCTTTGTACGTGTGCCCGGCTGCTGTGCACACACGTGTTCACTCCCCCCGACAGGTGTCCTCTCACAATGCCCAGGGAAGCGGTGGTGTACTGTTCATGACCCCTCCCAACACGGCGTGCTCCAACTTGGCATGTGCGCATCTACCCGTCGCACCACCCACCTGAGCACTGCGTCCATACGACTTCACAGGACACATGTGTGTCTTCCACAGTAGTGCTACTCATTTGCGTTGACATCCAATACCAGTGGACTACATGGTCATGTCACGACTGCCGTGTACTTCACATACTCTCATCCTCTCTCATTCGTACTTGTGAAATGAGTCAGCGGAGACAGTTTTGGTTTCAAACATTATATTGAGTCTTCTGTCCTCTGTGATGCAGTATAGTGGACACTACTGGCAGCGGAATACATGTTGAGGATATACTGAGCATGATTGCAAATGGGATAGGGTGTGGGGTTACATGTGATTGGCTGTTGCATGTGGGATGTGGGCTTCAGAGTGACATCTGCTTGGCCAAGGCTGTGCTAATGTACATTTACGTATTGCTGCGGAGCTGCGGACTTTGACACAGACGGTATACATGTAGCCTACCAGACCGCTTGGCATCATGGGCACAGTCCATCTCAGTTCCATGTGACAGGTTTGCTGCGGTTGTTCCTCATGCACGCGTGCATGTGAGATGACATCAGGGCATGTGCTTGCGTGCATGCAGCGGCGTGCCACTTGTTGTTGCACTGTGGTGGTTACTGGACATGTCACAGTCACTGGGGTCGTGTTGTTGTTGTATGCACTTGTCGTCCATGCAAAGGTCCTGGTATGGGATTCCCGGGGCGGGGGTGGGAGGGGTGCAGCACCCACAGACTCCAGGCGACCTATTCATGTCCACTGAGCGGTGTGTGTGTCCATGTGCGCTGGATCCATGTCGTGTCCTGGTTGTTCGTGCAGTTCCGTCCATGTGGGTGCGATACACAGAGCCCATGCCACTGCCTCCCACGATGCATGCGGTGTTCCTGGATGTGATGGGGAACAGTGTGCATGTCCCGGTCATATCCGATGTCATGGCGATGTCGTTGATGGTGTGGTTACAGTTGCCGGTCGTTTGGTATGGCTGTTGTGGTGGTGACTGGCCAGTCCGTGCGGAAGCTAAGCATGGGTGCGGGGTTGGACATCATAGGTCACTCGGGGAACCTGCGTTGTGGTCCGACGAATTTACAGGTTGTCAGGTATGCGATGCCGTCCAGCAGGGCTTCCATGTCATTGGTGGTGTACATGTTTGCCAGCCAATGTAGCGGATGGTGGTTGTCAAGGTGTTGTTCGTAAGTTGTCCCTTGGAGGACCATGATGGGGCATGCTGGGTGACATTCGATGTAACTGTTCTCGATGATCCGTCGTGTGGAGGCACAGTGGTCCCATTTCAGTGCGGGTGCGATGTTGGCCACATACGCCATGCCCCCATAGGCAGAGCAGGCCCTGTCGTGTGCGTCCAGAGGGAGGAGTAGTGGTAGCAGGTCCGCCTTCAGACATGCCGGGTTGGAGAGGCATATCTCAACGGGATGCTGGTAGGGACACCTCCGACAGTAGAAGACGGGCATGACGCAGCTGAACAATGTGATGCGGTAAGTCAGTCGGTAACTTACGTTCAGCAGGGACAGGAGATCGCATCCCAATGTATGGAACAGGTTGGTTTTGTACAGCTTGAGCTGTTCGGCGTAGTTGGGTAGGTGTGTTGCGGTTGCCATTTCGCAGCGGTGCGTTGTGGTGGCGTGCTCCGGCTGTGTGTGCAGTCTGCAATGTGCACGCTCCGAGGTTGCTGTGAGCTCTGTGTAGTCGTAGGGAGACAGGACTTGTGTTCTGTTGGCTTGTTTGGAGGACACGGGCCCTCTTCCCACATGCTTCTCAGACAGTTCAAGGTCAGTGATGTGTGACTCCTTCCAATTAACTTGCATGTGGCCGACATGGGGGAGTGTTTTCTTCTTTCTTCCCCGTCCGTTGTGTGCTTCTGTGATATGCGCTATCTGCCCTGTGGTCGGTCTCCTCGGCATGCCTGTGTTGGTCTATTCTTGGACAATGGCTGTATTCACCGGCTTCTGTCGTAGGGCTGTGGTTTCGGAGTTGGAATGGAAGGTCATTCAGTGCTGTCTGCTCTCCCTTGTGTGGGCGGCAGGCTGCCTTTCCGCTCTGCGTTGGGCCTTGTGTGTGAATGTTATTCTTGGGCCACCTGTTGTCGGTCCCCGGGCTCTTTGGTGTTCCGTTTTATATGTCTTGTTCATATGTGCAGGGTGGTATGGGTGTTTCAGTGTGGTACTGGCGTTCCTCTTCCCGAAGGGGCCCTGCTTCTCCTAGTTTGTGTTGCCGCCACTGTGTGCTACGCCATGTTTGTTACACTGGGGTGTGTCCTGCTGTTGCGTGTCTTCACTGACATGTGTGCGTCGGTTGTGTGGCGTTGGGTGTTGTCCGTGAATTGGGCGTTGGGGACATGTCTGTGGCAGGCCTGTCACGTGTCATGTGCGTTCGGGGTGGGGCTGATGTGTGTGCTGCTTGGTTGTGTCCCTGTGTCTGTGTGCGACGCATGCATGGCGCTGCGGTTGGCCTCTGCGTTGTGCGCATGTGTGGCGGCGTCATCGGCGCTTTGGGGCCGTGATGGGTGGTTGGTTCCTAGTCCCAGGTGGTGTGTACACATGTGTTACGCGATGTTGCGATTTGGCCTGTGTGTCATATGTGGATGCAATGGTGGATGTGTAGTGTACACGCGCTGGTGGGGGGTTGTCCGCTTTTTCCGCCCTTGCACTGTGTGCGCTGTTTGCGTGCACTTGTTGTGTGTGTGCCTACCTGCGTCTCTGCGGTACGTTGCGTCCTCGGTGGTGCATCAGCAGGAGCATGGGGAGGGCCTGCAGTGCTGGATTCATGCTCGGGGAGCCGCTTCTTCGTTGTCCGTGCTCGGCATCCGTGTTACCGCTTCGGTTTGTCGTACGGTGTCTCTTGGCCGTGGGAGCCGTTTGTTTGCGGCATCGTAATTTATGCGCCGGGCGGGACGTGTTTCGTCGGACGGTGTGTGTCAGTTGAGCTGCGCCGCTACGTGTACGGGCGCACTTTGATGGCGGACGGTGTTGCTGGCTTGCCGGCGGTGTTTGGCCTACTTTTCGCATCGTAATTGGACGGGCGTGTGGACTGCTGCGTGCCGGCGGTAACTGGTGCTTTTTGCATCCGCCAGCACGGCGGTGGTGCTTCCGCCCGCCATCGTAATGGGCCCCTACATCTTTTATTTGTAAAAAATGTACATATTTACCAAGTTCTCCATTATAAAAAACATAACAATGTTTCATGCTGACTTTACTTAAATATTATATGTTTATGTTTTAATATTTGCTAAAAATGCAATGTATCCAAAAATAAAAAATGTATTATTATTTCTTTGTATGACAATATATATATCAAACAATGTTAATAAAAATAAATGCATATTATTTCTTTGCTTGAGTCTTTGAATGAAAATAAAGACAAATAAAATATAAATATTGTTTTATATATAATTCCTGTATTCTTTTTTTCTGTATTTACAATAAAATGTTTATCTTAAATTAATTGTCAGACAAATTTATTTTTTAAATACACATATATAAAATACTATTACCACTTAAACATACATTTTTATCATTAACCTTACTCCAAAATAAATAACTAATTTTTTACTATTCCCACTCTACACTATATCTAACTCAGGGAAACTGCTGGAAACTAAACATATATAATTAACTACTCCCACTCCAAACTAGAAAAAGTCAGGGAAGGTGCTGGACACTAAACATATATAATTTACTATTTCCACTCCAAATTATATTAACTCAGGGAAGGTGCTGGACACTAAACATATATAATTTACTATTGCCACTCCAAACTAGAAAAAGTCAGGGAAGGTGCTGGACACTAAACATATAATTTACTATTCCCACTCCAAACTGTATTAACTCAGGGAAGGTGCTGGACACTAAACATATATAATGTACTGTTCCCACTCCAAACTGTATTAACTCAGGGAAGGTCCTTTACATTAAACATATATAATTTACTATTCCCACCCTAAACTATATTAACTCAAGGAAAATGCAAAACAATATACTCATAAAATGTTATACTCCCCAAAAAATTACATAAACACATAAAATACACATCATACATATACATTAACATATTCCCAATTATCAAAACATATCCAAGTACAAATTATGAGACTTTTTCAATTATTTTAATAGATTTTCTTGTATTTATGAATTAAATTATAAAAATTATATAAAATAACATTAAAAAAATTAAATTTTCACTTTTATAACATTATTATTTTCAAAATCAAACATTAAACATCTTCAAAATTTACAATTTATAAATTAGTTTATTAAATGTTTATTTTAAAATAAACTATAATTACAAATTTTTTATTAAAAAAACAATACCATCTCAAAACAAAACAACTCTACATTAAATATTAATTTATTTATGATTTTTCATTTTCACTACTATAATACCATATTAAAACAAAAATCATATATTTTTTTTACTTTTCTTTTTTCAAATGTTCACTTTTACAATTTAAAAAAAAAATTAAACATTACTCCACAAAATTATCTGCAAATTTCACAAATTTTCACAAATAATTTAAAAAATGTTTATATTTGTAATTAAAAAAAAAAAGATTAAATTTAAATATAATTTTTTTATTTAAACACTACCCACCCTTATCCCCTATAACCCCAACATCCCGCTCCAAAATAAAAAAAAATGTTTTTTTAATATAATGTAATACATTTTTTTAACTTAAAATTTTTATTTTTTAAAACACTCCCCACCTTTATCCCCTATAAACCCAACATCCCGCTCCTAAAACACAATTTAAAATTTCTTCAATATTAATTAAAAAAATTTAATAATTTAAAAAAAACTTTTTTAAAACACTGCCCACCCAACATCCCGTTCATAAAAAACATTTTTAAATTTCTTTAATATTACTTTAAAACTTTTTAAATTACATTTTTTTAAAACACTCCCCACCTTCATCCCCTATAAACCCAACATCCCGCTCCTAAACATTTTTGTCTATAAAACATATACAATTTATTAAAAATTATTAATACATTTACAAATATATACTATAATAAAAATCTCACAACATTTACAAAATCGATATTTTTTATTAATGATATTTTCTAAATCGATATTCTTAACAACGATATTTTGTACAACACACTAAATCGATATTCTTGACATCGATATTATACACAATGATATTTTTGACTTTCGACATTTTAAACTCGATATTATAGAACGATATTAAAAACTCGATACGTCTACTGACCCTTTACACCATGAGAGACTCCTACATCTCATAAGGAAGAAGAGTAAAATATTCATAAACTATCTTGCCTCTTTGGTAGACATAAAATCTGCTGCACCCTATGCATGGTGTTATTAGGTCTTTGTGCATTGTGACACTGCTTATCAGAGCATCTGTGTGTGTGTGATCTGATACAGTACATAAATGAACAAGCATGCCCTCACAGTGACTGAGGACCCAAAATCTGTTTTCACTGTGGAGGCTTAGGCTACGTTTTCCAGGAAAAGGCCTAGGTAAAACAAAATACCTTACATTTTGACTCCACCTGGAAAATTGCTGGCAAATTATTTCAAATTTACTTTCCACTCAATTTAAAAAATCTGAGTTAGTGGTTAATCAGATGTTTCTTCACTAGTGTAAAAGTTACTTTCTAGAAATGCAATTTGTGCTTCCTGAAGCAAAACTGGCTTAGAACCAGTTTTTCAACTTTTACTCGAGTCCGCCCGCCATCGTAGCGGTGCCTGGGACCGCCCGCCTGTCGCGCCGGTCCCGCACCACGTATTATGATGCGACCGCCACCGTGGCGGTCGCATCATGCTAGGTTAACATTGCAGTGGGTGCTGCTGGCTGCAGCACCCGCCGCAATGCTAAAACAGCATGTTGTGCATTTCCCTGCACTACGTGGCAGGCACCACGTGGTGCCTGCCACTTACTGCAGAGAAATAGTGCACCACCACCCCCTAACACAAGGGGGGGCCAGGAAAGGGCCCCCAAATCCAATCCCCGCCAGCCTTTCCATGGCGGTTTCCCCACAATGGAAAGGCTGGCTGCAGCCAGCATTGTAATTTGGCGGATGGTGCCTACTAGACACTGCCACCATTTTACACATCCTGACTGCTCCACCAGGCAATCAGAATGATTGCCTGTGGCGGAACCGTGGCGGGCGGTCTTTGCGCCCGCCACGGTACTGCGTCGATTCCCCTCGCCATCCTAATTTGGCAGGGGGAAAATCGTTGTCGGATGGCGGAGGGCCCGCCACCGCACGGCTGGTGGTGGTGGGCCTTCCGCCATCGTAATCGGCCCCATAGTCTTGGGTGGAGTGAACAGCCATGCTCTCCATAGAAGAATGGCTTAGCCTCTACCCCTGGGAAGGCAGGAGTGCTGTCAACAACTGGATAGTCAGCCATCTGTAAGGGGACAGGACTCATCGGAAAAAACCAAGTACAGCTTTAATACATCTTCTCTTGAGTTGAAGATGGCAAATTGGACTGAATGGATCTTTCCCTTTCATTCCCAGAGCCTACTTTGACCCTCTGGCTCCAACCCCAGCAGGAGGGAGAACAAGATTTGACCTTGACAGAGATATGGTTACCTCACCTAAGTAGGGGAGTGGTCTAGGGACAGCCAGAAACCCTCCTGTTAGGAGAATGGGTTAGTCATTTTGGATTTATGGCATTTGGGAATTTCTATGGTAAAGCGAAGAGGAAGTACTGAAAAAGGAAGTGGGAATAGGATGACAAAAATGCACAAGAAAGGTTAGGAAACATTATCTCAATCACTGGCTTGTGCACAGGATAAGACTGGCATTTCACCAACACCTCCTAAAAACATTAATGTACCTGGGAAGGCTACACACAAATAAGATGGCCCAGATTGAAGAAACAAGACTCAAGGGCTCCTGACTCCTGCTGGCACCCAGAGGCCGGAACTACTCTCCAAGGGCCTTGTAGTTAACCTACTGCTTGCTTGCTCCAGGGACACAAAAATGAGGAGGACTCATGGCTCCAAGAAGGCCAGCTGACCAGAAAGGAATTGACCCTGTAGGATTCCTGGCTGGAGAGAGACCTAGGGGTCGATTCCGATTCGGGCAGGAAAACGTACCGACCGACTCGGAGACGGAATTAATTCTGACCGACACGTTACGGTGCAGCCCGACCCGCAAAGTACGATGAGAAGCGTGCAAAACCCGACCGACGCGTACGGAACACAAGCCGAACGACCGAGCCGCGCGGAAAACAGCAATCCGGCCGGAAAAACACGCGAATCGAACCGACCGACACGCACCCGGAACAATCCCGAACGAAACGTACCCGCGAACTCCTACCCGCCAAGTACGATGCAACGCGTGGAAAACACGACCGAGTCGCACGGAGGACAAGCCGTACGACCGACACGCATAGAAAACTGCGAGCCGAAGCAACCCAAAACACCACGACCGACGCGTACGCAGCATAGAAAACAGCACAAACACAGCGTGAACGAATCGGAGAAGCCCGTACGAGACAACTGCAGGGTCCGACTCCGTCACAAGAACGTCTCCTACATGCACAAAAAGTACAAAGGGAAAATACACAAAAAAAGGCCAAACAAGCAATTACAAAGCCAATAAATACTGGGGGGGCAGGGAACAAAGACACACCCACAACTCCACCCATATAAAGGACACAAATCCCTACCATGATCCTTTGCAAATTCAAATTACCTGCCAGCATTCAACAGACAGCAACCACACACCCACAGCTCATCCATCACACAAGCCACACACCATCAGCACCCCAACAAATAGCAACCTCACATACACCCAGCAAAACACACACTCACACACTCACACACCTTCACCTGCACACCAACACACACATCACTCACCATCACCACCCATCACCATGCCCCCAAAGAAGAATCATAAGTTCCTAGATAGTGAATTGGAAGTCCTGGTAGATGAGATCCTCAGGGTAGAGCCACAGCTGTTTGGTACACTGGTCCAACAGACACCCATGTCGCAGAAAACCAAGATGTGGGAGAGGATCGTCGACAGGGTGAACGCACAATCACCATGTTTGCGCACAAAGATAGACATCCAGAACAGGTGGTATGACGTGCGCAGGAGGGTCAGTGAGCTGTTGAAGAAGGACTACCTCGTGAGCCAACACACCGGCAGTGGCCCTCCTGCCAAGCCAGTATACCTCAGGCCCTGGGAGGAGAAGGTGCGGGCCATCCTACCACCAGTGAGCGTATATGGACTAGAAAACATCCCAGAGCCTGGTGAGTACACAACAAATGTACACAATATTGTGCGACAATACACACACATCACTGTCAAGGGGAGAGTGAAACCATGCACCCTTAGCAAATACACAGCAACCAGAACAGAACCATCCCAAAATGTGTATGTCAGTCAGATAAACACAACACATGCCATCTCATAGTGACATGTAACTGTGTCATCACATGTACAAACACAACTACAACTACAGCTGGGCAGTGGCACAAATATAACTAACAAACACATCCAGACATGTAGCCACCACTACAACACCACCACACAGGGAAGGCCACTGAAAGGAAGGAATACTGTGTATGCTGGGCAAGTCAGTGTAGCCAATAGCATCATGGGAGTCGTAGTCACAGATATTGCCCACCCTCACAATGCGCACATCAACACCACCATGAACCATGCTCACATCACAGGGAGTGGAAAACAACTGACAAGATGGCTGACACTGGCTACTGCTGTGGGGAGCACAAGGTCCTGCTGGCAACTGTGCACCAACTAACAGCAGGACACCACTGTCAGCCATCTTGCCATTGCTCTCACACTCACACACAGTGAAGTCCACCCAAAAGCAAGTAAGTATGGGCATGCTGGGAAGTGGGGTGGAGGCAATAGCATGATGGGAGTGGTAGTCACAGATATTGGTCACCCCCACAACTGTCCCATCAACACCACCCTGAACCATGCGCACATCACAGGGAGTGGAAAACAACTGACAAGATGGCCGACACTGGCTACTGCTGTGGGAAGCACAAGGCCCTGCTGGCAACTGTGCATCAACCAACAGCAGGACACCACTGACTGACATCCTAAAAGACAACTTGCACTCCCTGCAATGGAAGCACGTTCCATGGTGGAATATCTGGCTGGGTGGGAAGGAGGACTCACAGCCCTGACCATAGTTACCAGCAGCGTTTCTCACACACACCCCTAACACAAACTCCACATAACTCACCTGGGAGAATGCATTGCCTCACACTCCAATCAAATATCCCACAAAGAACCACAACCCTGGGTCATGCTGAGTGAAGCACAGGGACACACATGGGACTTGTAGCAAAACTAACCCCAGAATAACACTGTCAGCCATCTTGTCAGCACAGGCACACAACCCCACAGGGAAGCAGAGTCAAAGGGAAGGAAGCATGGGCATGCTGGGAAGGGGGGTGGAGGCAATAGCATGATGGGAGTGGTAGTCACAGCTCAACATCCCCCACCCACATGGCCCAGCAAGCTTACACTCAAGCATGCACACCCCACAGAGAGTGGAAAGCCCCATCAAAGATGTCTGACACTGGTGCCCTGTTGTGGGGAGCACAAGGCCATGCTGGGAACTGGCCACCAACTAACAGCAGGACACCACTGTCAGCCATCTTGCCATTGCTCTCACACTCACACACAGTGAAGTCCACCCAAAAGCAAGTAAGTATGGGCATGCTGGGAAGTGGGGTGGAGGCAATAGCATGATGGGAGTGGTAGTCACAGCTCAACATCCCCCACCCACATGGCCCTGCAAGCTCACACTCAAGCATGCACACCCCACAGAGAGTGGAAAGCCCCATCAAAGATGTCTGACACTGGTGCTCTGTTGTGGGGAGCACAAGGCCATGCTGGGAACTGGCCACCAACCAACAGCAGGACACCACAGTCAGCCATCTTGCCATTGCTCTCACACTCATACACAGTGAAGTCCACCCAAAAGCAAGTAAGTATGGGCATGCTGGGAAGTGGGGTGGAGGCAATAGCATGATGGGAGTGGTAGTCACAGATATTGGTCACCCCCACAACTGTCCCATCAACACCACCCTGAACCATGCGCACATCACAGGGAGTGGAAAACAACTGACAAGATGGCTGACACTGGCTACTGCTGTGGGGAGCACAAGGCCCTGCTGGCAACTGTGCACCAACCAACAGCAGGACACCACTGACTGACATCCTGAAAGACAACTTGCCCCCCCCGCAATGGAAGCACGTTCCATGGTGGAATATCTGGCTGGGTGGGAAGGAGGGCCGGATGTCAACCAAATAGAACCAATGCAGACCATGTACACACCCCAACATTCACATAGAAATGCCCAAATAATGCAGGACAATGTGCTACACCAATATCAACCCCCGACTGTGACAACTTAGGACAATGCAATGTACAGGCCCGCATCCAGAGGCACAGTCACAACTGTCAGGTGTGTCAACCATTGATGCCTGCAGAAACATAACATACATTGTGTGTGTCTCCCAAAAACAGGTGATGATGGGGACACAGCAGCAGACGCTGAGGAGTCCCCGTCCCAGGCTCAAGAGGATACGGAGCTCACTGGTGTGGAACAGCCTCTGCCCTCCTCGGATGAAGAAGACCCACCTGGCACCTCCAGAGCAAGTCATCATGCAGCACCAGCAGGACCACCAGCTGCACCCCCTGCACCCACCCCTCCAACGACTGTCAACACACATACCACCTCTGCCGACATGGACAGACCAAGGAGCACCACCACCACAAGCACAGGGACCCTGGACCAACGTGGGGCCATGGACACCAACACCACCAACAACCCCCAAGGGGGCCCAGGGTCACCTGTGCGTGCCAACTCAGGTACTGCACGTGTCGCCAGGGGTGGTGGGAGGGGTGGGAGACATAGGTCGCTGCTCGCAGAGGGGTCTGGACTGCATGATGACCCACAACTGGCACGCATAGCCGATGCGTACCAGTCCAGCACCGGAGAGTTCAGCCAGGTAGTGGGGCTCCTCAGGGACATTAAACAGCGGCAGGCTGCCCATCATGCCCGCTTGGACTCACACATGTCCCGCGTGGAGTCCAAGTGGGACACACTGCAAGAGATGATGGCGGTGCATAGGGACAGATTACAATGCCTCCGCCATATGAGCAGCAACCAGTCAACACCTCCCTGTGTGCCCACAACATCTGGTGCTGAAACAACTGCAACTGCCACAGGGAGGCAGGATGACTCTGGCGGAGAGTCCCCAGCACCGCAGCAGCCTGCACTTGAGGGTCCCCCCCCAAAGAAGAGGGGTCGTCCGAGGAAGGACAACTGAGAGGCTGATGGCCATGCACAACCCCCAGGAAGCCAACACCTTTACTGGATAATCACCTTTGTGCGCAAACTGTTCACCCTGTTGACTGCAACACAACTCCCCCACATGACATGGGGAGTACAAGTTGGACCAATGTCTCAGATGACTGTGGACTTGATACAGGACATTTCTGCTACCAGGACTTCCAATTCATCTAGGAACTTTGGATTGCAATCAAAATGTACAGCACTCACCATCCTGTGCACTATTCACACACATGTATGACAATAAACACACTAATACACCATACCTGCCTCTGTCGTGATTCCAACGTGGTTTCTGTCATGGAGATGATGACCAGCGAAATTACACTGTGCATGCCAACTGCTACAGCAAGTACAACCCAGGCATGTGAGTCATGGCAACGTGACACATATGAGGGAGACACACCACCAGGGCTACACAACAAATACACACCTAGGCCATCTGACTCATTGCCTACACTGATGTTGCCAGGAAATACGGTGCAATGCTCAGACACAACACCTATTCACAGTCTTAGTCAACTAGCCCACTGGTGCAGTAAGCAAATGTCAGTCAAATGTGTGACCACAGACAACGCACATCACAAAGTGAAGCACAGGTTTATTACACATTTGCAACATGTTGTAACCACTACAGATGCAAGGTAATCCCACCTGGCAGCGGGCACACAGTCAACAAGTGTAGAAGGAAGGAAGTCCATGGGTGTGGCGCACATCACCTGTAGGGACACGACAGCTACCACCCTGGAAGTGGAATCACGGTGTCGGGGATCACAGTTGACCAAACGACTCTGAAAGTACCCTGTAAGGACAGAAATGACACACAGTCAAAAGCACTGAAGAACAGGACAGAACTGCAATACTCATGCCCAATACATGTCACAAGATACCCACCCAGAACCAAGTTAGCATGTCAACACTGTTGGGGAGTACAGACTACCTGTAAGGACACATCGCTACACGCATACTGTCATGTAGCCCATGGACACACTCAAACAGCACCAGAGCACCACCAACACATATCATGCAAACTCACATTGACATGACATCTCTAGATACTCACATTCAGCTGAAGAAGTTGGTGATGAGCTGTGTGCGGACATCACCATCATCATCACTGGCATCGTGGTCCAGGCCAGGATCCTCCACAGGTGGCGGACGTTGGTCATCGTCATCCAGGATGAGAGGCAACTCCTTCCGCACTGCCAGGTTGTGTAGCATGCAGCAGACGATAACAATCTTGCACACCTTTGCTGGGGCATATGGGAGGGACCCTCCTGTCTTGTCGAGGCAGCGGAAGCGGCTCTTCAGGAGACCAAATGTCCGCTCAATCACTCTCCTGGTCCGACCATGTGCCTCATTGTAGCGCATCTGGGCTGGTGTCATAGGGTTCCTGAGGGGAGTCAGCAACCACGGCATGTTGGGGTATCCGGAGTCACCTACATACAGACAATTGCACATTAGCTGAGTTGGAAAAGAGGGTGGAACACTACATTGCAGAACACACACAATGGTACAAAGTCAGTACACACCAACAAGCCAGGCACACTGGTTCCGCATCTGTGACATCATCCTCGGGATGCGACTACTCCTCATCACGTAGGCATCGTGTGCAGAACCGGGGAAACGGGCACACACGTGTGAGATGCTCATTTCTGCAAGACAGACCACCAGTGCATTGACCGAGTGGTAGTGTTTGCGGTTCCTGTATGCCTGCTCTTGGGCCTGTGGTGGTAACAAAGCCACATGTGTCCCATCAATGGAGCCAATGACATGCGGCATCCTCCCCAGGGCATAGAAGTCACTCTTCACGTCAGTGAGTCGTTGGAGTCTAGGGAAATAGATGTACTGGTTCAGGTATATCAACATAGCCTCCAAAACATCGCGGAGCACACGGCTGAACATGGTCTGTGACATCCCACCAGCAGTCGCCACAGTGTGTTGAAAGGTACCGGTGGCAAAGAAGTGTAGGGCTGCCATCACCTTCACCTTGGGGGTCAGCGCTGTAGGGTACGGCCGGCCAGGTTGCAAATGTGGTGCCAAGCGCACTGCCAAATCCTCAATCAGCTGCCTGGTGAAGCGGTACCGTCGGATGCTGTCACGTTCCACCATCGTTGCCAGGTCAGGGAATGGTCTATGGACAGCTGGTGCCCTGCAGTGCA
>CAWUFW010023423.1:0-76139 GCA_963921515.1 Calotriton arnoldi
TCCGATCTCGGTCGGAGGCGCACCCAATACCATTCGGTCGGGAAAAAAGCCATGCGAAAGCCAGTTTCCCGACCGATCCAGTCTAACACACCGAACGAGCAAGTACGATGCGCACAACAGCAAAAATTCCGGCCGAGCCGTACTCACCCCAAACCAGGTCCTGTTCTCCGACCGAGGCGAATCCGGAAACGCCGAATCGAGTCGCACGGAAGGGAAAATGCAGCCCCGTCCGGCCGGACAAGTACGATGCGCTTTCCGTACGCGCCGAACCCGTCGCTACGCACGGCACGTCAAAGCATCCGGGAGAGGCGCACGCAAGCTCCGAATCGCGCCACAACACGATCCACGGCTACGAGACGAACACAGCACAGACGAGGACGACGCGGAGCGACGGGGACGAAGCGAAGCGACGAGGACGAAGCCAAGCGGCGAGGACGACGCGAAGCAACGAGAAGGACGAACGGCACGAACCAACCATGAATCCCTTCGTCCCGATCATACCAATATTCTACATCTACTACCGGAACAGGCACGGACGCGTACGGCGCAGAAGGTAAGTCAGACACCAACCACAAAACACATACAACACGTACACGACACATCACACACATACACTGGGAATCTGAATATACTTGCAACAGCAGCACCATAGGGGCGGGATGCCCATCACCAATGCCACATATGCACACAGGGGCCTGAATGCGCGCCACCACCCCAACCCAGGGGGGGCTGGATGCCCACCACCACTACCACCCTTAGCCAGGGGGGCAGGATGCCCACCACTACTACCACCCTTAGCCAGGGGGCAGGATGCCTACCACTACTACCACCCTCACCCAGGGGGGCAGGATGCCCACCACTACTACCACCCTCACCCAGGGGGGCAGGATGCCCACCACTACTACCACCCTTAGCCAGGGGGCAGGATGCCTACCACTACTACCACCCTCACCCAGGGGGGCAGGATGCCCACCACTACTACCACCCTTAGCCAGGGGGGCAGGATGCCTACCACTACTACCACCCTCACCCACGGGGGGCAGGATGCCTACCACTACTACCACCCTTAGCCAGGGGGGCTGGATGCCTACCACTACTACCACCCTCACCCAGGGGGGGCAGGATGCCTACCACTACTACCACCCTCACCCAGGGGGAGCAGGATGCCTACCACTACTACCACCCTTAGCCAGGGGGCTGGATGCCTACCACTACTACCACCCTCACCCAGGGGGGCAGGATGCCTACCACTACTACCACCCTCACCCAGGGGAGCAGGATGCCTACCACTACTACCACCCTCACCCAGGGGAGCAGGATGCCTACCACTACTACCACCCTTAGCCAGGGGGGCTGGATGCCTACCACTACTACCACCCTCACCCAGGGGGGCTGGATGCCTACCACTACTACCACCCTTAGCCAGGGGGCTGGATGCCTACCACTACTACCACCCTCACCCAGGGCGGGCTGGATGCCTACCACCACCCTTAGCCAGGGGGCTGGATGCCTACCACTACTACCACCCTCACCCAGGGGGGCAGGATGCCCACCACTACTACCACCCTTAGCCAGGGGGCAGGAAGCCTACCACTACCACCCTTAGCCAGGGGGGCAGGATGCCCACCACTACTACCACCCTCACCCAGGGGGAGCTGGATGCCCACCACTACTACCACCCTCACCCAGGGGGGCAGGATGCCTACCACTACTACCACCCTCACCCAGGGGGGCAGGAAGCCTACCACTACTACCACCCTCACCCAGGGGGGCTGGATGCCTACCACTACTACCACCCTTAGCCAGGGGGCTGGATGCCTACCACTACTACCACCCTCACCCAGGGCGGGCTGGATGCCTACCACCACCCTTAGCCAGGGGGCTGGATGCCTACCACTACTACCACCCTCACCCAGGGGGGCAGGATGCCTACCACAACTACCACCCTTAGCCAGGGGGCTGGATGCCTACCACTACTACCACCCTCACCCAGGGGGGCTGGATGCCTACCACTACTACCACCCTTAGCCAGGGGGCTGGATGCCTACCACTACTACCACCCTCACCCAGGGCGGGCTGGATGCCTACCACCACCCTTAGCCAGGGGGGGCTGGATGCCTACCACTACTACCACCCTCACCCAGGGGGGCAGGATGCCCACCACTACTACCACCCTTAGCCAGGGGGGCAGGAAGCCTACCACTACTACCACCCTTAGCCAGGGGGGGCAGGATGCCCACCACTACTACCACCCTCACCCAGGGGGGGCAGGATGCCCACCACTACTACCACCCTCACCCAGGGGGGGCAGGATGCCTACCACTACTACCACCCTTAGCCAGGGGGGCTGGATGCCTACCACTACTACCACCCCCACTCATAGGATGGACAATGCATGACACAACAAGCACACCACAACCTAGGGAATGCAAGATTAAGACATCCCCCCACCACCATGACAAGCGTGTGAGCAGGCTGTGTCAAATGCCTACAACACCGAACATGACATTGAACATACAATGTGACCCCCTAGCACATGTGCCACACATATATGTGTGTGGCACCCACAATGCAAGCAGCCCATGACCATTGTGGCAATGGGGCCTAAACCCCCATCATCACAGTGACCAAAAGGCAAGTGTGGGGTCCATAGCTGAAGCACATTTTGACCATTGTGGCAATGGGGTCTAAACCCCCATCATCACAGTGACCAAAAGGCAAGTGTGGGGTCCATAGCTGAAGCACATTTTGACCATTGTGGCAATGGGGTCTAAACCCCCATCATCACAGTGACCAAAAGGCAAGTGTGGGGTCCATAGCTGAAGCACATTTTGACCATTGTGGCAATGGGGTCTAAACCCCCATCATCACAGTGACCAAAAGGTAAGTGTGGGGTCCATAGCTGAAGCACATTTTGACCATTGTGGCAATGGGGTCTACACCCTCATCATCACAGTGACCAAAAGGTAATTGTTGACAAAGAAAGAGCTGCAACTGCCAAACTGCATGGATCATTCCTGGTCACAGAACCAAAAACTCATCTGTGGCAAAGTAGTGTATGTGTCCCATTGCAACATAAATTGGGGGAGCCAAATACTGCAGTGCAAATGAAACATTCCTTTGGCCATGTGCAGACAAACAACACCCATGGGGGCTGAGACCGTCAACAGTCATCAATGACACAATGACAGAAGTGACCATCAGAATGCAGACCCACATATTTGCACCAATGGGCACACAAATGCAGATACCCTGTGGAGACAGCAGATGTGAGGTGAACAGATACCATACCATGGCAGCAATGGGACACACAAACCATGATCACTGTGCTGACCGATGACCTAGGAGTCCCAGGGACAGCAGGGGAAACACACCAAACAACATACAGCCAATGGCACACCCAAGATATGCCAATGCAGTGGTGCAGATGCACAAACACAAACAGGCAGACCAACACTGTCATCATACACAGCAGGTGAGGGGTGGGGGTGCCAGTGTCCCCAGGCAACAACACAACACATGAGGAGAGCTGAATACCAATCATACAGATGTGCATACACTGCCACACTAAGGTAACTCATGGATCCAAATCCCCTATGTGGGCAAGCAGGCATTGACAGGTGAGAGGGAGCACAAAACACACATGTCACACAGGCACGTAGGAACAACAACTGACACAGCAAGTCACAGACACACCACAGCACCACCCCCAGGGCCCCCACAATGTGGTGACCCTGGGCTGAAGAAAAATACCACTGTGATGACAAAGCTAAATGTCGTTCACACTGTGAACCACAGTCAGGTGTCCTGAGCAACTAACTACCATCACACCTACACAAGCACAAATCAATCAGCATGGCCAGTAAGCCAAGGCCAACATGGAGGCAGGGGACTAGCCGGGCAACAACTCTCATCTGCACACACTCAAGACCACACCCCTCGACCTCCAACAATGTGCAGCAGTGAAGTACACATGCACTGGTGACATTGCACATGCACCCATTACTATTCCAGGGTGGTGGGTGGGAACCAAGGTGTAGAAACACATCACACATGGACACTCAACAAGACTCCTGAATGTCTGACACACTGCACACTACGCTGTACATGGACATGACGGCAATACCACACCGACCAATGGGATCCCAGCCACAGTCACACACCAATGAAGAAGCCAAGGTCACCCACAAAGAACACACATAGACAACAACCAACATTGCAGCCCGGACCCTAAGGAGTGCCAGCAGTCACACACACAACGTGTCACAATCACTGAAAGATAACACAAACTGGAAATCACATGACAGGGGCAAACAACAAGTGCCAAAGGGAAACCTGACTGTGACCCATCTGCGTCAGCACACAAACTCTGCCCTGACAGCAAACACACCTATGGGTGACACCCTGATGACCAGTAATGTGCCATGCACCCACATCACAGAGAACACAGGGAGAAGACTTTGGGGGAACATAGCTCAAGTCAGCAAGCATCACAAACAGGTACAACACTAGGGATCACAGCATGCGCAGATGAATGGAAGTGAACACACAGACATGCACATACAACACACACCTTGGGCGCAGGCAATGTCACACGTGTACACACTGCCATGAGGGGACTCCACTCCTGTGTGAGGAAAGCTGTGCCATATGTTGCCTCAGTAGGGCCCCATCATGTCAGCTGAGCACTTGGTCACACAATCAACAATTAGCACCAAATGAGGGCTCCCATCACATCAGCCTGGTCATGGATGTGCCAACGGAATCATCAGCACAGATCCAACACACTTGTATAGCAATGTTGCACTGACTACACGGATGAGTCCCTCCCCATTGATGCCCAAACCTGCATGTCCACTGGAGATGGCAACACGGTCAGGGAAGTAGACAAATGCAACGATGGCAGGCACAACAGATGTGCAGGGGTGGAAGCCACAGATATGAAATTGCCAATGTAAGTAGGAAACCCATTGCCAAATACTGAACACATGACACCCTCAGATGCTGCTATTGATGACATGGATACACCACATGATAGGACACATTCCCCCTGGACCACATGGGTTCCTGCACAGTAACACTTCATAATCATGAGACCAGATATCACCATCACTGCAGCAAGGGCATGGTTAGCTGCACCAACAACATGTACATCTGAAGCATGAGCACTAGAGAAAAGAAAGTTGCTTTATTCAGCATATGTGTTGAGGCCAAACGAAGTCCTGAAAAAAGAGCAAAGGCCAATGGCCAGTCCATTGTCAAAGTTCAAACAGGGTGACACTGGCAGATGTCACCCTACGCATGCCTGCACAATACCAGGGACAATCCACTAGGAGGGGCAACCGGGGGGCAGGCCAGGCACCGCAGGGACAGGATCAGGGCTCACCAGGGGGAGTCAGGGAAGGGGTGGTGGGTGCTGGAGAGCCACTGACAACTGCAGTGGAGGTGTCTGACATGGTGTGTGCCGGCACAACTGGGGGGCATGACACAGATGTCGTGGGTGCCGGCACAACTGCAGTGGACCCTGCAGATGGGGTGGACAGGTCCGCCACTGCAGTGCCCAAGTCAGACAGGGCGGTAGTGGACTCCACTGCAGTGCCTACCTCCAGGGGAGGAGAATGGGGAACAGGCAAGGTGGGTTGGACAGAGGGGGGGACACCCTCACCACATCAGTGGCACAGACAAGCGCAGCGGGGGTGTGGTGCTGGGAGAGCAAGTGGCAGGGGGAGAAGGCCGGAGCATCTTGGGGATGGTATATCTGTGGGTGGGGGAACCTGGGGCAGGGTGTGGTGGGGGCACCTGTGCAGTGGGGGCCTGAGGGATGGAGGACGGAGACCTTGTGCCTGAGCTGCAGGGCGGTGGCGGGGTCTTGCTCTTAGCACTCCGGGGGGACTTGCGGGTGGGGGCCTCAGTCCGTCTGCGCCTGGGGGAGGGTGTCCGGGGGCGAGGGGCACTCTGCTCCGTGTGGGTGGGCTTCCTCTTCCCCCGGGATGCTGGAGCAGCTTCATCGGTGGGGAAGAGGCCGAGGTCACAGAGGAAGAGCTGCTGTGACTTTGGGGTTGCAGGTGAGGCAAGGGAGGGTGCTTTGGAGGGAGAGGGAACTGAGGACTGCGCAGTGCATGTGGATGCGTGTGTGTGTTCCAGGGCCCCATCCCCTGTGAGTCTGGCTTCAGTCCCCTGAATGTGCGTGCGTGTGCGTTTTGTCATTGGCGTGTGTGTCAGTGTGCTGGATGTGTGTGTGCTGGTGTGTGCCAGTGTGTGTGTGCCTGGGATGGGTAAGGTGCTGGGGAGTGTGGATGGAGCAGAGGCAGGAGGGGTGAGGGACCGTTTGAGGAGGGACACTGCTGCCGTCAGGGAGGAGTCCATGGACCTATTGCCCCTCTGTAGGTCAGACATGCCCGATGAGATGCCCTCCATGAACGACACCAGCTGAGTCAACAGCGCGGTGTGCGCATGGAGGACACTCAGCATGGCTGTCTGCCCTACATGGAGCTGGCGAAGGAGGTACACAGACTCCTCACTCAGGGCAGCAGGGGACACAGGGGCAGGGGGTGCGGTGCCTGGCCCAAAGGAGACACGCTCCCGGACATGGGAGCCTCCACGGACCTGGGGAATGGGAGCCGATGGGAGGGCGGTGGTGGTGCTGGTGGTGGCGGGGACAGCAACACTAGCTGGGGTGTGGTGGCTGCTGACACCCGCCTCCACAAGGGAGTCATCCTCCGAGTTGCTCTGGTCCTCAGCTGAGGTGGATGCTGCTGAGGACTCCTCGGTGTGGCTCCCCTCGCCCTCCGTGCCACTGGGTCCCTCCGACCACTCCTCGGCTGCTGACCCAGTCTGGCTCTCCGGCTCCTCCTGGTCCGTGGAGCTGTCCCCTTCCGTGGCCGTGGATGCATCTGCAAACAATGGGGAAACAGACAGACATCAGTCACCTGCACATAACGCACACACCACTGTGAGCACAGCACATCACAGAGCAAGCCCTGGCATCATTAGTTGTACATTGCTAAAAGTGCACTAATTGAACAGGAGAAGTCAATTGTCAGTCTGATGCCAAGCATGGCACTCACATCCCACATGGCCTTGCACCCATCTGTCTGGTGTCTGTTGGATTGCAACACCCCAGTGTTGACACATGCACCAAGTACACAGTAGTTGGACAGTGCAGAGGACACGGTGTGGACACATCACAGCTCTTGCCACTGAGTCAGTACAGGTTTACGGATGTAAGGGATGCCCAGAGTCAAATAGGAAATGCATGTGATGCATACCAGCGACAGACACCATGATGCACCCATGTCCTGATAGCCAGCGCCACTATGGTGTGCATGTAGCACATGTCACTCCCCTGCAGGATCACCAATCAGTAGACACATGCCATGGCGGAGGCATGACTGCAAAGTCATACATCACTGTCTCAGTGATGTATGACTTTGCAGCCAGATCAACAACACTCTGCACTGTGTCACAATAGTAGGTCATGGGGAATGCAAGTCCTGGAGCTGCACAAGTGCACATGTACATCCCCCCACAACACATCCTCTTAACCCTCATCTGTCCAGGTCATACCTATTGGACATATGGGAGACCTGTGACACTACCCTCTGAACCTGAGCCCCTCACACTCTGCTGTGCATGGGGAACAGCTACCTGAACTTCACATTTACATGCCCCAGTCTGCATGGGCAGCTGATCAGACACCTATGTGTCACACAAGTATCGTCTCCTATGGTCACATCTCCAGTGGCATGCTGAGCCCCTACCAAGAAACTCCACAGCAGTCCTGGCGACTAATCCACAGCACACTGACACAGAGGCAGACACCTGAGGGGCAAATCACTGTGCACAATGTGTCCACTGATACACGGGAGTGGGAGTACAGAGTGTATTGTATGGCCTGGAGTAGGCATGACTGTCCAGCCCCACATTAATGAGGGATGAGCCCTGGACTGTAGGCAGCTGGCTAAGTATGTGTGACACACGTCATATACATACTCCTGGGGCCCAAACATTGTTCCCACCCGCAGCATGGGTGTGTGCCAGGTACCCCAGCCACATGTGGTGGATCAGCTCAGCAATTGGACCACAGATCAAAGTAACACGCTGAATACATGTCAGAATACAGGCATTGTGTAAGCAATGGACCCACCCATGATGCCCACCACAGAGTCAGGGAAACAGATGCTGTCTCCCACCTTGAGTCAAGCAAACTGCAAGGACACAGTCCTAAGTGACAGGATTCCCTGCATGTAAGGGCCACACCTGGGTATCAGATGAGGAGTGGGCAGTGCACAATAGAGGGACATGGCTCCTGGACAACATGACTGCTGTACTGTGGCAGTTCAACCTGGCCCGAGGAGGGCACATAACATGTTAGACAGAGTACACAGTGCAGTCTTTGACTCACCCCCTCCTTGCTGCTCTCTGGCCTTCAGCTGCCCATCCAGGTCTGGAAAGACCACCGCCAGGATCCTGAGCATGTGGGGGGTCAGGGTCCGTGTTCCGCCCCTCCTGCGAGGAGGCGACAGCTTCAGCTGGACCCGTGCAATCCTCCGGGTCCAGCCCCGAAGGTCCTGCCACCTCTTTTGGCAGTTGCGGATCCGGCGCTTGTAGACCCCCACGGACCGGACAGCCCGGACGATGTCCTTCCAGATCTCATGCTTCCGATGGGCAGAAGCCTGTCAGGATGACAAAGTGATAAGGACATTACTACACATGCAACATATCCGTGCATGACACAGTTGCATATACATGTCGCAATCACAGGGGCACATGGTGTACCCAGGCAGTGCACGGCTGCCCATGGACAGTTTTCCAGAAGTCACTACATGGTATCATAGCATGGGGAGTAAAACCCTGTTCAGAAGCACTGTCACTGCACCATACCTGTCCAGTGCAAGTCACTACACACTATGGGGGGTGACAACTACTCAGTGAGCCTGCTAGCCAGTGGTGTGCTGACTCTCAGCCTTGCTAGTCAGACAAAATGCACATTCAGAAAGGCAGTGCACAGAACACTCACCTGCTCCCCTGGTGTCCCATACAGCTTGCTGTACTGTGGAAGTAGGCTGTCCAGCAGGGCCTGGTTCTCTTCAAGGCTGAAGGCTGGGGCTCTCTCCACAGTACGTGCCATTGCAGGGTCCAGAGGGGCAGAGACAGCAGCAGTGCAGTGGCAGATGTCGTCCTGGAGCATGTAGTGCAGGCAAGTGGGCTCTCAGGGGAACATGCAGCAATATATATGTGCTGGAGAGGCAGATACTGTCCCTTGTGTCCAAAGTGATAGGTCCAAGTCGTTTGCATCTTCTGAATCTGGCCAATCCATGGAATAGCAGCACCAAAACACGCCCACAGCATCCTTCAAAATTTCAACTTCATGACATACATGATTTTGCAACATTGTTGTGGGTGACCAACTGATTTTCCAGCAACCGACTCGTTCGAATATTCGAAAACGCGTCCGTTGCCAGGCAAGCCCATTGTCAATGGGTGCGCACCGATCGGTCCATTGAGGTACAACGCGCACAGGGGTACAACGCGTACCCGCACACATTGAATGCAATGGGCCGGCCGGAGGCACCGATCGGTCCATTGCAGTACAACGCGCACAGGGGTACCACGCGTACCCGCACACATTGAAAGCAATGGGCCGGCCGGAGGCACCGATCGGTCCATTGCAGTACAACGCGCACAGGGGTACAACACGTACCCGCACACATTGAATGCAATGGGCCGGCCGGAGGCACCGATCGGTCCATTGCAGTACAACGCGCACAGGGGTACAACGCGTACCCGCACACATTGAATGCAATGGGCCGGCCGGAGGCACCGATCGGTCCATTGCAGTACAACGCGCACAGGGGTACAACGCGTACCCGCACACATTGAAAGCAATGGGCCGGCCGGAGGCACCGATCGGTCCATTGCAGTACAACGCGCACAGGGGTACAACGCGTACCCGCACACATTGAATGCAATGGGCCGGCCGGAGGCACCGATCGGTCCATTGCAGTACAACGTGCACAGGGGTACAACGCGTACCCGCACACATTGAAAGCAATGGGCCGGCCGGAGGCACCGATCGGTCCATTGCAGTACAACGCGCACAGGGGTACCACGCGTACCCGCACACATTGAATGCAATGGGCCGGCCGGAGGCACCGATCGGTCCATTGCTGTTCAACGCATCACTGTACATGTGACTGGCATATGTCAGCATGCCTGTCTCAGATGGACATATGCCAGCCACAGATAGCTCCCAGGGAGTGAGGGGCACACCTACATCACGACAGCCTGTCCACACCTTATCATGAAGGCATGTAAGGCTGCATTTCCTATTGTGTGTATGTTGGTGTACATGTTGTCCTGTGGGTGTCACCTGTGGGCAGCCACCCCCAGGCTGTGCACGTGTTCATGGGGACAGGATCCTGGGTGTTACGTGTACGTGACCACTGTGATGTGCAACTGTTCATATCTGTACATGTGCCATGGTCACATTTCACAGTGGTGTTTGTGTATGTCATGTCACATACCCCGTGAGTCCCATGTGGGACGGTATGTTTGAGCCAGGGTGTCCCAGTGGCACAATAGTGATGGCCCTCCACAGTCTTTGTGCATGTAGTGTTTACAATGTCTCTGATTTCATGTGCACAATGGGAGACAGTCTCCACATCCACGTTGTGTGTGCATGGACTCTGATGTTGTGCGTGTGTGTCACAGACGTCCATGGCTCTCCTGCCATGGCAAGTGTGGCCACTACCTGTGGGGGTCATGTTTGTTTTGTTGTGGTGTACACATGATACTCCAGGTGATGCCAGTGTCCATGTGGCATTACAGGGTCCCTGGGAATGTGCCTGTCGTTGAGCTGTGGTGCCTGGGGCACATCTGTCCTCACATGTCACTGGGGGGTGACTGTGACACAGCATCATGATATCCAATGGGCCAACCTGGGCCAAATTGATGCCACCTGTAGGACCGTGTTGACAGATGTTGGCCATGTATGTACCATACATGTCGTTCCGGTACTGCACACTTCATGTAGTTGTGCCTCATGATGATGTATGTTGGGATCTTGAGTGTGTTCAATGCCGCATATGTGGGGTGACTGACGATCTTGCTTACTTCTCCTCTGCACTGCAGGGCTCCTGCTGTCCATCGGCCATTCCCAGACCTGGCAACGATGGTGGAACGGGACAGCATCCGACGGTACCGCTTCACCAGGCAGCTGATTGAGGATTTTGCAGTGCAGTTGTCCCCACATTTGCAGCCTGGCCGGCCGTATCCTACAGCGCTGACCCCCAAGGTGAAGGTGATGGCAGCCCTACACTTCTTTGCCACCGGTACCTTCCAACATACTGTGGCGTCTGCTGGTGGGATGTCACAGACCATGTTCAGCCGTGTGCTCCGCGATTTCTTGGCGGCAATGTTGCTCTTCCTGAACCGGTACATCTATTTCCCTAGACTGCGACGACTCACTGACGTGAAGAGTGACTTTT
The DNA here is from genome assembly GCA_963921515.1 of Calotriton arnoldi. Taxonomy (NCBI): domain Eukaryota; kingdom Metazoa; phylum Chordata; class Amphibia; order Caudata; family Salamandridae; genus Calotriton; species Calotriton arnoldi. The sequence continues at coordinate 11,490 of CAWUFW010023423.1, forward strand.
ATGCCCTGGGGAGGATGCCGCATGTCATTGGCTCCATTGATGGGACACATGTGGCTTTGGTACCACCACAGGCCCAGGAGCAGGCCTACAGGAACCGCAAGCACTACCACTCGGTCAATGCACTGGTGGTGTGTCTTGCAGACATGACCATCACACACGTGTGTGCCCGTTTCCCTGGTTCAGCACACGATGCCTTTGTGATGAGGAGTAGTCGCATCCCCAGGTTGATGGCACAGATGCAGAACCAGCGTGCCTGGCTTGTCGGTGTGTACTGACTTTGTGCCATTGTGTGTGATCTGATCTGTAGTATTCCGCCCACTTTTCCAAGTCAGCTGATGTGCACTTGTCTGTCCGTAGGTGACTCGGGATACCCCAACATGCCGTGGTTGCTGACACCCCTCAGGAACCCTGTGACACCTGCCCAGATGCGCTACAATGAGGCACATGGTCGGACCAGGAGAGTGATTGAGCGGACCTTTGGTCTCCTGAAGAGCCGCTTCCGCTGCCTGGACAAGACCGGAGGGTCCCTCCCATATGCCCCTGCGAAAGTGTGCAAGATTATCATCGTCTGCTGCATGCTCCACAACCTGGCAGTGCGGAAGGAGTTGCCTCTCATCCAGGATGACGATGACCAACATCCGCCACCTGTGGAGGATCCTGGCCTGGACCACGATGCCAGTGACGATGATGATGATGATGGTGATGGTGATGTCCGCACACAGCTCATCACCAACTTCTTTAGCTGAATGTGAGTATCCTGAGGTGTCATGTGAATGATGTGAGTTGGCATGATGTGTGGGTGGTGCTCTGGTGCTGTTGGAGTGTGTCCATGGGCTACTTGACAGGATGTGTGTTGCGATGTGTGGTGACAGGTGGGCTGTACTCCCCAACAGTGTTGACATGCTAACTTGGTTCTGGGTGGGTATCTTGTAACATGTATTGTGCATGAGTTTTGCTGTTCTGTCCTGTACTGCATTGCTTTTGACTGTGTGTCATTTCTGTCCTTCACAGGGTACTTTCAGATTCGTTTGGTCAACTGTGTCCACCGACGACGTGATTGCACATCCAGGCTGGTAGCTGTTGTGTCCCTACAGGTGATGTGCGCCACACCCATGGACTTCCTTCTGTCTACAGTTGTTGACTGTGTGCCCGCTACCAGGTGGGGTTACCTTGCATCTGTAGTGGTTACGGCATGTTGCTACTGTGTAATAAACCTGTGCTTCACTTAGTGATGTGCGTTGTCTGTGGTCACACATTTGACTGCCATTTGCTTACTGCACCTGTGGGCTACTTGACTACAACTGGGAATGGGTGTGGTGTCTGTGCATTGCACCGCCTTCCCTGGCAACATCAGTGTAGGCAATGAGTCAGATGGCCTAGGTGTGTATGTGTTGTGTAGCCCTGGTGGTGTGTCTCCCTCATATGTGTCACGTTGCCTGTACTCACATGCCTGTGTTGTCCTTGCTGTTGCAGTTCGCATACACTGTGTAATTTTGCAGTTCATCATCCCCATAACAGCACCCACGTTGGAATCACGACAGAGGCAAGTATGGTGTATTAGTGTGTTTATTGTGATAATAGTGCATAGGATGGATTGTGCTGTACATGAATCTTGCAATCCCAAGTTCCTAGATGAATAGAAAGTCCAGGTAGACAGGATCCCCAGTATCGGGGCCACAGTTGTCTGACACATTGTTCCAACTTGTACTCCCCATGCAATGTGTGGGAGTAGTGTTGCCATCAACAGGGTGAACAGTCTGTGCACAAAGGCGAAAATCCAGAACAGGTTCAGGCTTCCTGGGAGTTGCGCTTGGCCATCAGCCTCTCACTTTCCCCTCCTCGGACGACCCCTCTTCTTGGGGGGGGCCCTCTAGTGCAGGCTGCTGCGGTGCAGGGGACTCTCCGCCAGAGTCCTCCTCCCTCCCTGTGGCAGTTGCAGTTTGTTCGGTACCAGATGTTGTTGGCACACAGGGAGGTGTGGACTGGTTGCTGTTCATCTGGCGGAGGCATTGTAAAATGTCCCTGTGCACCGCCGTCATCTCATGTAGTACATCCCACTTGGACTCCACGCGGGTCATGTGGGAGTCCACACGTGACATGTGGGAGTCCACACGTGACATGTGTGACTCCACGTGGGACATGTGGGAGTCCAAGCGGGCATGATGGGCAGCCTGCTGCTGTTTGATGTCTCTGAGGAGCCCCACTACCTGGCTGAGCTCTCCGGTGCTGGACTGGTACGCATCAGCTATGCGTACCAGTTGTGGGTCTTCATGCACACCAGCAACGTCTGCTAGCAGCGACCTCTGTCTCCCACCCCTCCCACCACCCCTGCTGACATGTGCAGTGTGTGCAGTTGCACGCACAGATAACCCTGGTCCACCTTGGGGGTTGGTGGTGGTGGTGGTGTCCATGGCCCCAGGTTGGTCCAGGGTCACTGCGCTGGTGTTGTTCCTTATTCTGTCCATGTCGGCAGGGATGGTATTCGTGGTGACAGTCGTTGGAGGGGTGGGTGCAGGGGGTGCAGCTGGTGGACCTGCTGGTGCTGCAGCTGGTGGTCCTGCTGGTGCAGCATGTTGACTTGCACCGGATGTGCCAGGTTGTTCTTCATCGTCCGAGGAGGACAGAGGCTGTACGACGCCAGTGAGCTCGGCATCCTCTTGAGCCTGGGACTGGGACTCCTCAGCGTCTGCTGCTGTGTCCCTATCATCACCTGTTTTTGGGAGACACAAACAATGTATGTCATGTTTCTGCAGGCATCAGTGGTTGACACACCTGACAGTTGTGACTGTGCCTCGGGGTGCGGGCCTGTACATTGTATTGTCCTAAGTCGTCACAGTCAGGGGTTGATATTGGTGTGGCACATTGTCCTGCATTATTTGGGCATTTCTATGTATTCTCTGGGGTGTGAACATGGTCTGCATTGATTGTGTTTGGTTGACAGCCAGACCTCCTTCCCACCCACCCACCCACCCAGTCAGTTATCCCACCATGGAACGTGCTTGCATTGCAGGGAGTGTAAGTTGTCTCTCAGGATGTCAGTCAGTGGTGTCCTGCTGTTTGTTGGTGCACAGTTGGCAGCAGGGCCTTGTGCTCCCCACAGCAGTAGCCAGTGTCAGCCATCTTGTGAGTCCTTCTCCACTCCCTGTGATGTGAGCATGGTTCAGGGTGGTGTTGATGGGACAGTTGTGGGGGTGAGCTATGTCTGTGACTGTGACTCCCATCATGCTATTGCCTCCACCCCACTTCCCAGCATTCCCATACTTACTTGCTTTTGTGGGGAGTTCAGTGTGTGTGGGTGTGAGGGCAATGGCAAGATGGCTGACAGTGGTGTCCTGCTGTTGGTTGGTGTGCAGTTCCCAGCATGCCCTTGTGCTCCCCACAGCAGTAGCCAGTGTCAGCCATCTTGTGAGTCCTTCTCCACTCCCTGTGATGTGAGCATGGTTCAGGGTGGTGTTGATGGGCCAGTTGTGAGGCTGAGCAATGTCTGTGACTACGACTCCCATCATGCTATTGCCTCCACCCCCCTTCCCAGCATGCCCATGCTTCCTTCCTTTTGACTCTGCTTCCCTGTGGGGTGGGCTGGCTGTGCTGACAGGATGGCTGGGAGTGTTGTCCTGGCAGTTGTTTGGCTAAGAGTCCCAAGAGTGTCCCTGTGCTTCACACAACATAACCCAGGGTGGTGGTGCTTTGTGGGATCTTGTGTTAGGATGGAGGGCATTGCATTCTACCAGGTGGGTACTGTGGAGTTTGTGTTGGGGGGGGGGTGTGAGGGGAGGTGCTGGTGACTATAGTCAGTGCTGCAAGTCCCCCTTCCCACCCAGCCAGCCAGATATCCCACCATGGAACGTGCTTGCATTGCAGGGAGTGTAAGTTGTCTCTCAGGATGTCAGTCAGTGGTGTCCTGCTGTTTGTTGGTGCACAGTTGGCAGCATGCCCTTGTGCTCCCCACAGCAGTAGCCAGTGTCAGCCATCTTGTGAGTCCTTCTCCACTCCCTGTGATGTGAGCATGGTTCAGGGTGGTGTTGATGGGCCAGTTGTGAGGCTGAGCAATGTCTGTGACTACGACTCCCATCATGCTATTGCCTCCACCCCCTTCCCAGCATGCCCATGCTTCCTTCCTTTTGACTCTGCTTCCCTGTGGGGTGGGCTGGCTGTGCTGACAGGATGGCTGGGAGTGTTGTCCTGGCAGTTGTTTGGCTAAGAGTCCCAAGAGTGTCCCTGTGCTTCACACAACATAACCCAGGGTGGTGGTGCTTTGTGGGATCTTGTGTTAGGATGGAGGGCATTGCATTCTACCAGGTGGGTACTGTGGAGTTTGTGTTGGGGGGGGTGTGAGGGGAGGTGCTGGTGACTATGGTCAGTGCTGCAAGTCCCCCTTCCCACCCAGCCAGCCAGATATCCCACCATGGAACGTGCTTGCATTGCAGGGAGTGTAAGTTGTCTCTCAGGATGTCAGTCAGTGGTGTCCTGCTGTTTGTTGGTGCACAGTTGGCAGCAGGGCCTTGTGCTCCCCACAGCAGTAGCCAGTGTCAGCCATCTTGTGAGTCCTTCTCCACTCCCTGTGATGTGCGCATGGTTCATGGTGGTGTTGATGGGACAGTTGGGGGGGGGGCAATATGTGTGACTGCGACTCCCATGATGCTATTGGCTACACTGACTTGGCCAGCATACACAGAATTCCTTCCTTTGAGTGGTCTTCACTGTGTGTTGGTGTTGTTGTGGTGGCTACATGTGTGGATGTGTGTGTTAGTTCTATTTGTGCCACTGCCTAGCTGTAGTTGTGGTTGTGTTTGTACATGTGTTGGCACAGTTGGATGTGACTTTTTTGATGGCATGTGTTGTGTTTATCTGACTGACATACACATTTTGGGATGATTCTGTTCTAGTTGCTGTGTAATTGCTATGAGTGCATGGTTTGACTCTCCCCTTGACAGTGATGTGTGTGTTTTGTGGCAGTTTATTGTGTACATTTGTTGTGTACTCACCAGGCTCTGGGATGTTCTCTAGTCCATATACGCTCACTGGCGGAAGGATGGCCCGCACCTTCTCCTCCCAGGGCCTGAGGTATATTGGCTTGGCAGGAGGGCCACTGCCGGTGTGTTGGCTGTTGATGTAGTCTATCTTCAGCAGGTCCCGTACCCTCCTGCGCACGTCATACCACCTGTTCTGGATGTCCGTCTTTGTGCGCCGACATGGTGATTGTGCGTTCACCCTGTTGATGATCCTCTCCCACATCTTGGTTTTCTGCGACATGGGGGTCTGTTGGACCAGAGTGCCAAACAGCTGTGGCTCCACCCTGAGGATCTCGTCTACCATGACTTCCAATTCACTATCTAGGAACTTGGGATTCTTCTTGGGGGGCATGGTGATGGTTGGTGATGGTGGGTGATGTGTGTGTTGGTGTGCAGGTGAGGGTGTGTGGGTGTGTGTTGTGCTGGGTGTATGTGAGGTAGGTATTTGTTGGTGTGCTGCTGGTGTGTGGCTTGTGTGAGGGATGAGCTGTGGGTGTGTGGTTGCTTTCTCTTGGGTGCTGGTAGTGGAATGGCATTTGCAAAGGCTCATGGTAGTGATTTGTGTCCTTTATATAGGTGGAGTTGTGGGTGTGTCTTTGTTCTCTGTCCCCACCCCCCAGTATTTATTGGCTTGGTAATTGCTTGTTTGGCCTTTTTTTGGTTGATTTTTCCTTTGTGCTGTTTGTGTATGTTGGAAACGTTCTTGTGACCGAGTCGGACCGTGCATTGGTCTCGTACGGTGTTTTCCGTTTCGTTCACGCTGTGTTTGTGCAGTTTTGTATGCTGCGTACGCGTCGGTCGCGGTGTATTGTGTTGCTTCGGCTCGGTTTTGTATGCGTGTCGGTCGTACGGCTTGTCCTCCGTCCGACTCGGTCGTGTTTTTCGCGCCTTGCATCGTACTTTGCGGGTTGGAGTTGGCGGGTACGATTCGGTCGGATTTGTTCCGGGTGCGTGTCGGTCGGTTGGATTCGCGTGTTTTTCCGGCCGGATTGCTATTTTCCGAGCGGCTCGGTCGGTCGGCTTGGTTTCCTGACGTGTCGGTCGGATTTATCGCGGCTTGCATCGTACTTGGCGTGTCGGGCGCCACTGGTACGTGTCGGTCGGTATTTTTACCGGATCCGAGTCGGTCGGTGCTTTTTCCGGCCCGAATCGGAATCGGCCCCATAGTGTGTATTGTACATTGAATGTTGAAATTCATGGCATCATGTTTCCCAAAATAGCTGATGGCCGTATATTTGACGTGCTGAAATATATTGCCAGGTGTGACATGTCACACTGGTATATTTAAGAAATGCCATGCACTTTAATACAGCACTCTGCACTTTATTATTTATTTTAATTACTGTTTTAAGTCCCTGTAAGAATTTCTTCAGTGTTTACACGGAGATGTGATGACCTAAGAGGTATTTAAGTGAAAAGAAAATGGCAGCTGCACTATGTGAACAAGGTGGGAGTCACTACCGAAACGCGTTTTCCTGTGTTATTTCTGCTGTGAATAAATAAATAGATTTCATTATCCCATGGTGCCGGTGCCTGCTTTCAGAAAAGAGAAGGAGAGGGGCAGGAATGTCTTTGATGTAGTAACACGCGTGCTGGCTCGTCTAACTGACACACTCTCGATGAGGCGCACTGTGCTCACCAGCAAGCTTTGGCGTAGTAAGGGAGTTACAAGCGTGGAGCCCCAAAGAAGCCGACTGACACGTATCTCCAATACTGCTGTGTTCGGAACTGGCAACCTGTGAGCCGGAGGGCGCCGGGGAGTGCAGGTAAGCGACATTGACAGTGGGAATGCGGGGAGAGGCTTAGCATAGGGAGAGGTAGCTGTGTGTGTGTCACAGCGATTGGGATTTAAAGATTTGCAGCGAGGCACAAATGACGACGGAATGGCTGAGAGAACGGGAAGAAGCTGCGGACAAGATGTTCGACGAGTTCTCAATGACTCTGAATGCGAGTTTACTTAAGGGGACATCGAAACTCCAGACACCGGAAGCTAATCTTCGCAGCAAACTCCGTGAATTAGAAAAGCTAAGGAGAAATGAAATCACGAAATGGTGGGAGCAGAAATCATTGTCTAAATATGTGTAAGTGGGACGAGTTCCCAGAGGATTGTGTATTCTCATCGCACCCACGTAAGAAAATCCAGGTCAAGAGATGTTGAAGGAGTGAGCTGATAACAACATCTCAGAATCATCCAAGAGAATGTTATTAATTCTAATAAAGTATGCATTTTGGCCATGATTGAGGCACTACAAAAGGATATTAATTTACATCCAGATAAAGAAGAGATTGCCAAATATGAAAAGGAAATGCTTACAAGATTACACAAACATGAACAAGTGATCAAAGAACGAAAAGCCACTAAATTCTTATGTGATAAATTGGATTAACAACGTGGACAAATTTATATCTTCTCACACAGGTTTGATAACATCAGGAGGCAACAACTGTCAGAGAAAGTACAACATACACCCCAGAGACAAGTAGTAGAAACCAGTTCAGAATTGAGTTCGGAGGTGGAAACAGATCCAAAGGAGGGTGTTTCCATGGGACCCAGTGGTGAGCCTCCATCCATAGTTGAGGAACTTTGTTTTTTTAAGGCTGGACCGGACTTTAAATCTAAGACCTTGGCCTCAAAGAAAAGAGAAAGTTGGAAATCGAAAAGAAAAAGGAAAAGAAAAAACAGACGTAATGGGCTAAAACCAGTCAGCGCAATCAAAAGAAACACGTCAGAGGAAGTGAACCAGGACAATTCTAAAACATTCATCAACCTATCAGACACGAATTATCTAATAAAGAAAGAGACATTTTATCACTAGGCCTTTCCTATTGTACACCAACGAACTTTAACTATGTTCAAACAAAAATTGATTTGTTTAAGTTTGTGAGGAAAAGAAAAAACTCCAGAAACACTTTCACTCTTACTCGACAGAACCCATTGCCAGAAATGAGGGCATTCCCCCATTAGGGAATTTGGTAGTGGCTGATTTGGAACTGCTCCAGCAATTGGACCAACCGGAGAGAGAAGGAGAAGGTATCAGCACACAATCTAGTGAAAATCTAGGAGTGGATCTATGATGCGGTCTAGATATGTTTTCTGAATTAGTAACAACGGACCTGAAGAGACTGGAGGCAGAATCCAGCAAAAGATTCAGGCCAGAAAGTGTTAGGCAAACACGTGAATACAATGCAGTAATGGAAAAGATAAGAACAAGGAACGATGTTGTAGTGCGCCAATCGGATAAGGGGTGAAACATAGTATTGTGGCACCCTTTCACTTTACAAAAGAGAAGCGTATCTGCAACTTAATGACAAACTGTGCTATAGCAGAATGCCGTCAAACAGCTATAATGTGATCAAAGACAAATTCCATGAGGATCTATCAAGATGGCGAGGGATGGGTTTACTAACGAATGATGAGATTACATTTTTGAGAGTTGAACATCCCATTATCCCGATCATGTATTTGATCCCTAAAATTCACAAAAATGCTACTAACTCCCCGGGAAGACCAATAATATCAGCGATAGGGGGGCTATTTGAGACAACATCCAAATATATAGATAATTTTTTGCAAGATCATGTAAGGAGTTTACCGTCATTCATACTAGATACCAGTGATTTGCTCAAAAAGGTGTATATCAAATGGGATGGTAGATATGTCTTTATGACCTTAGATGTAACTTCTCTTTACACTAGCATCAGACATGAGCAAGGATTGAGGGCAACTAAACATTTTTTGAGTACAAGACCAATCAACTTATACCAGCACACTCTAATGGTACTCCAGATGATGGAGAGGTGCTTGGAAAATAACTTTTTCTTGTTTAAAAAAACAGCTATTCAAACAAATACGAGGTACAGCGATGGGCACCTGCTTCGGCCCCAGCTATGCAAATCTGCATATGGGCTGGTGGGAGGAGCAGGTGCTCGCGACAGAGTACGCTGCCGAATGGATGGACAACATAGTCCTCTGGGCCCGCTACATAGATGATCTTTTTGTTTTATGGAAGGGCTCCTTGGAATCTGCTTGGGAGCTCGCCAGTCGCATAAACTCCAATGACCTTAACTTATCGTTCACATGCAAGATCAGTACTAGTGAAGTAGAGTTTTTAGGCCTTAAGGTATTTGTTCAAGACAACAAGATACAAACTAAAACATTTAGAAAGGAAACTGCTGGAAATTCAATACTCCATGCAAAGAGTTTTCACCCAGTAAAATTGAGGCATAGCATTCCCTATGCTGAAAATCTCCACATAAAGCGCAATTGCAGTGATGAGCAGTCTTTGGAACAGGTTCAAGAGGAATTAGAACAGAGATTTCGAGCCAGAGGCTATGACCAGCCCTTATTGGACTGCTCTAAAACAAAAGTAAAGACAAAATCCAGGGAAACACTGCTGTTTAGAGAAAAAAGTAGCGAGGCCAGCAGTCGGGGTGAAGTGAGGAGGATTATAGGCTTTAATATGTACCACCAGAAAGTGAGAAACATCTTGAGGTCCCATTGGAGCTTAATACGAAGTGATCCAATTATTGGGAAATCAGTGTCCAAGAACCCACTCCTCTCTTATAGATGGGCCAAATATATGCGAGGAGAACTGTGTGTCAGTGGCCCTTAAATGGTCCAGTCTGAGACTTGGCTCACCACAAATGCAGGGTACAGAAAATGTCACAAGTGCACGGCATGAGGCAAGAAGGGAAGGTGGAAGTAGTGGAGAGAGGGAAGGTGTGAGAGTAGAGGTAAATCCCCCTCAGAATTCGCCCTCAATTGAACCAACTACCACGGAGGTGGGACTGGAGAGTATAACAAAGAGCCTAACTGGGAATCGAGTAAGGAGTAGATACCAGCTTAGGTCACTCCCGGAGTCTAAGAGTAAAGTAAAAGGAAGTAGAGGAGGTGGTACCAGGGAGCAGGCAGCCAAAGAGGCTATAGTGGCAACCTCCCCTATTAAGAAGCCGCCGAAGCCGGGAGGGAAGCCTAGACGCTGTGGCCCCAAAGGGGTACTGGTGCCTGCTAAGCCTACGCCCTCTTTAAGATCCTACTTCAAAATCATGGAGCAGGTTGAGTTTTCGCAGAAAAAGGGGGATAAGTCACAGAAACTCCCCCTTCCTCTAGAGAATCGATTTACTCCTCTTGTAGGTTTGATACAGAGTGAGGAGTTAGAAGCTGGAAACTTAAGTTTGGAGAATGCCTCTAGCCTCAGTTCTGAGTCATGCTTAAGCGCTGCCCCAACTCCTAATATTGAGCCATCACAAGGAAGCACGAACCTGGGGGAGGTGGAGAACCCGAAACAAAGCGATGACAGAGTGTCTGACAATGGAGGAGAAAACTTCATTGAAAAAATGTTCCTCAACTTGCGACAGGATATGTTTACAAAATTTGAGATTTCTGAGAAAAATCAAAAGGAGATTCGGGATAAGTGTGGGACACTCGAGGAGAAGCTAGATGATATTGCATTACGCACAGGAATTCTTGAAGAGGAGGTCAAAGCTTTGTCAGGAGTGGTGTCGGGCAACTCTAAGGATATTGAACTTCTAAAAAAACAGAATAGGATGTTGCAAGACGATCTCGAAAGGCTGGAAACTCAATCCCGGCGCAATCATTTGAGATTCCTTAAAATTCCGGAGGGGGCTGAAAAGGGAGATGTTAAGGCCTTCATATGTGGTCTTCTGAGGGAGAATGTCTTGAAGGATAGGCCAGATATTGATTGGCAAAAGGAGATTCAGAGGGCTCATTGGGACCCCTTCAAGTTGAACCCGGATCGGAAGACCCCTAGGAAGATTCTGATAAATGTGTTGACTTTCGCTGTGAAAGAGTTAGTCTTGGAGATGGCCTTGAAGGGGGGGTTGTTGAGTCATGAAGGGGTTCCCTATCAAATCAGGTCAGACCTGGGTAAGAGGACGGCCCAGAGGCAGTGGGAGCTGGGCACCAGAATGAGTGAGTTGAGAAGCAAAGGAGCCCAGGTGCAGCTGAAATTCCCTGCCATGTTAAAAATAATGTGGCGAAACAAAATGCATAATATAAGTAACCCAGAAGAAGTGGATATCTTTCTATCGCAGATGGTATGAAAAGGAAAGAAAAGAAAATATAAGTCCACACTAAAATGGGTTGAGTCCTCAAAAGAATGTCGAGTTGAGTGAAGTTTATGGTCGAACGGTATAGATAGGCTGTTCTCTTTTCACTATTGTAGGTTTTTTTTTTTTCCTCTGGGAGGTAAGCGGGAGGTCGCAAAGGGCGGAATGCATCGCCCAAGGTATGGAGTGGGGGTTTCCCGGGGGGGGTGGGGGGTTGGGGGCACAGGGTGTGGGGAGCAGTGGGGAAAAAATAAAAATAAAAATAGTCCTCATCAGTCTATTAATGGAAGGGGTGGAGATAAGATCAGAAAACGACGCATTGGGTAAATTTGGTACTCTTGACTTAGAGAATGGATACATGTAAAACAGTTAATTTTTTAACATGGAATGTTAACGGGCTGAGATCTAGGAGGAAAGTGCAGCGGGTTATGGAAGTTCTGAAGAAAAGTGCAGCTCAAATCATATTATTACAGGAGACTCATTTAGAACGAATTGAATGTAGGCAATGCTTTGATAAATGTAGATAGGTCCAATAAGTAGTAAGCTCTGATCAGAGGGGGAGCACCAGAGGAGTCACCATCATTATTAAGAGTAATAATGGAATTAGGGTAGTTGAGTATGAAGCTGATTCCTCAGGACGATGGTTAGTTGTAACCCTTGTAATCCAAAATATGCCTCTGATTTGTGCAGTATACTACGGGCCAAATAATGACAATCCAGAGGCTCTAATTAAGTTGGAGACCTGCCTATTAGAGACAAGAGCACCCATTGTGTTGGGAGGAGTTTTAATTTAGTTATGGATAAGGCACTAGATAGGACCTCAAAAACCAAATACATCAATCCTCCGAAATCTTTCTCTAGATTGAAAAGCATGATGAAGGAGTTTAATTTAATAGATATATGGCGTATTAAGATCAGGGAGGCTCGGGAGTTTACTTTTTATAGTAAAAAATATGGACATCACTCCCGTATAGATTACTTTCTACTGGATCAGGTTTTATGTGGGGATGTGGATGAGGTAGAGCATATCCCCGCGATAGTGTCAGATCATTCTGCAGTTTTTTTGGCCTTGAGGATTCAGCAAAAGGGGGGCCAGAGAAGATGGACAGTAGACAGGACCATTTTTTTGGACGAGGAGGTGGCCAAAGATTTAAGAGAAAAATCGGAGGTATTTTTCTGTGAAAATACCGGTTCCGCGGCAAACCAAATAGTCTGGGATGCCTACAAGGCTTACTTAAGGGGGGTTTTAAGCTCTATAATGGTGGGTAAAAGTAGGGTGGAGAAACGAGAGGATGAGCACAAAATGGAAGAGATCAAGGTAAAAGAGAGGGAACTACAGAGAGCCTCAATGGAGGGTGCAGACAATGTGCAAGCCTTAAGTAAAGAGCTAGAGGGGTTACAGGCAGCATTTCAAGGGCGGATAGATAAGAAACTATCTGACAAATGGAAAGCTAAAAAGCTCCAACATTTTGCCTACGGAGAGAAATGTAGTTCCTTGTTAGCTTGGAAGACTAAGGCGGATAGAGCCAGAAATACAATCCGTGAGCTAATCAGTAGGAGTTCAGGGGAAGGACTGCACTTAAATGCCGATATATGTCGAGAGGCATGTAGTTTTATGAGGGAGCTATATAGGGAAGATATCCATCCAGACCATGCGGACATTTCCGAGTGGTTGGGCCTCACGACTCTCCCAAGGCTAACCGATGAACAACAGAAAGCTCTAAAAAGAGAGATCACTGATGGAGAGATAAGAGCCCAGTGCAAGAAAATGGCAAAGGGAAAAGCGGCTGGGCCGGATGGTCTTTCTGTTGAGGTTTTCTTGTGTATCATCGACGTAATAATTCCAGTTTTAAAGGCCTTATTCAACACAATATATATGAGTGGGGAAAATGCACCTAGGTCTTGGTCAGAGGCTATAGTAACTCTGATTGTCAAACCCAATAAAGATCCACGGAGAGTCGATTCGTATAGACCGATCTCCTTATTAAACACAGATTATAAGATCTTCTCTGGTGTTATTGCAGCCCGGGTAGCCAAGGTAATAAAACAGGTTATTCACCCGAACCAAAGAGGTTTTATACCTGGGAGACAACTCAACGAATTAACGTTCCAGTTGGTAGGGGTGATTGATATAGCTGAGGCTCGGAATGCACCACTTACTATAGTAGCTGTAGACGCGGCCAAAGCTTTTGACCAGGTGCATTGGGCGTATCTGTCGGAGTCCTTACGTTGTATTGGATTCCCTCAGAACCTGGTTATGGCAGTACAAAATTTGTACCATGACCCCAAGGCTAGGGTCCTGGTTAATGGGGAGCTGTCTGATTGGTTTGATATCTTCAGGGGGACAAGGCAGGGGTGCCCACTGTCCCCGCTTTTGTTCAATATATACATAGAACCATTGGCAAATTTGATAAGAACGGACACTACTATTCTCCCCTTTAGATCGAATGGCCTTGAAGTCAAATTAGCACTATATGTAGATGACATGTTGCTATACACAAGAAACCCGCAGGAGGCAATCCCGAATTTGATGAGGAAGGCAGAACTATTTGGCCAAGTCTCTTGGTATAAAGTAAATATTGATAAAACGGAGATAATGCAGTGGAATCAGGACTTCCAGTGTTATGAAGTTAAAACACAAATAAGATACCTAGGGATTCTAATCACACAGAGATTGGAGGATATTGTAAAAATCAATTGGAAGAAAACTAGTCAGGAAGTAGTAGGGCTGATGTTAAAATGGATGAACCTCCCTTTGAATATTTATGGTCGGGTAAACTTAATAAAAATGTTCATCCTTCCGAAAATAACTTTTCTTTTTAATTTTATCCCGTTAACTTTCAAGAAAGAAGACATAACTAAATTGCAGGGGAAGATAGGGAGCTTTATTTGGGCATCATAAGGTCCCAGGATATCCTGGAAGAAATTGAGGAGAATACTGGAGGTGGGGGGACTGGCACTCCCAGACTTGCTGGCATACTGTTACGCCTTTCACTTTAAAAATGTGCGCATGTTGGCAAATAAGATAGATAAGTCATCCATCGGTCTACTTTTTGAGGCTATGCTGTAGGATAACCCGCAAGGCCAGAGGCATTTTCTCTTCAAGTTCGGGGATCCCAGGTTTTTTAAGAAGGTCCGATTAAAGGTTTTACAGGCTGCATTGAATATGTGGATGTATGAGAGGAAAACACTGAGAGTCCCATACTTTTCATCCTATGCTCCAATTTGGGATTCCCCTGGGACCCCAGAGTGTTTGAGGGATCAGCTTAGCCAGCCCTTGAAATTAGGGGGCATTTACTACTGGGCGGATTTTAAGGAGGGCGAAAGTATGATAAGTTGGGAAGTTATGAACAATCTGTCTAAGGGGCAGTTAACAAGATTTAAATACTACCAACTGAGGTCCTGGTGGGCGACCCAAGATTGGGTGGAGGTAGAGGACACTAAATTTAATCAGGTGATGAGAACTGACCAGTGGAAAAAAGAAATGTCATTCTGGTATTGGGCTTTTCTGGAAGTAGATACGAAACTTGAAACTGAAATCAAAAAATGATGGGGTCCGGCGTTTGGTGAGGATGATTTGAAGCAAATGTGGTGCGACTCCTATGATACTCTACGAACAGTGGTCAAGCCTGCTACACTTAAACGTAACCATCTATATAGCACTTATAGAGCATACTGGTCACCTGCAAAGTTATCCAAGATCACCAGCAATCTATATCACTGCCCAAGATGTAGGCTGATAGCTGCAGATGATGTCCATCTATTTATGCTTTGCCCCAAATTATCATCGTATTGGAACTCAGTGTGCAATTTTATATGGGAAACAACCGGGACACGGATTTCAGTAAGTCATCGTTTAATTTTTTTCGGGCTAATTCCGGAAGAAGAAGGGCAGATCTCAGTGAACAATGCAAAGTTCCTGTTCTATGTGGTTTTGTTGGCAAGACGGGAGATATGCAGATTATGGAAATCGGAAAGCCCACCGTGTTTCATTGAGTGTCTTAGAAACATCATCATATACACCAGTGAGTCAGATATGGCATGTGATCCTACAAGTAAAACAAAAATGTGGGCTTCGTTGGTAAGGTGGAGAGGAATGTAAACGAGTGTCCTATGATTATGTCCATCTTGCTGTTTGGTCAATGCCTCGCCTCCAGACGGTATCAGAGGGTTTAGGGATGGATGTAGACATAGCACTTAACTTGTGGGTCACTACATTGGATGCCTCATGGGTCACAGGCCAAAGCCCCCCCGAAACAAGACCTAGAGGGATCGGAGCACACCCAAACAAGAATGATGGCAAAATGAGGACACAAAAAAAACAACAACAAAAAAAACATGTGCAAGGCATGTAAAATAGGCCAGAACATGAGTGAGTTTTCCAGTCCACTGTACAATACCCTATTTAAGATCCGTCACTCTTCTAATTGTAGGAGTGACTTTGTGCTGCATATTCTACAGTTTTCCAGGGTGGAGAAAAGTTACACAGTAGCCCGTCATATACATGAAAAACATGGGGAAAAGCAAATTAGCTGGTCTATTATGTCATAGATTCGGTCCCGACCAATATGAGGGATGGCAATAGAGAACACAAACTGCGTAGAATGGAGTCACGCTATATAATTATGTTGAACAGCAAAATACCAAATGGTCTTAATTCGGATGAAGAATTGTATATACATCTGTAACTATGCTTGACAAGATTTCTATGAAGTAGTTCCCAATCTCTCTCAGCCTAGAATAAGTGCTAAACGCTGTAACTACAGAGGTGTTGATCTGTAGTTTTCATGTTTTTTAAATGTAAAAAAGTTTATGTATCACAGTGAGCACTCCCCTTTTCTTTATTATTTTTTCAAGTTTATTTTTTAAGTGTGTCATCCATGAGAGCAATCCGAGGTAGGGCAAAATGGGTTTATATCATTTCGTATCACAATAAGATGTTATCCGTCTAGGTCAGATGGCCCAGACACTTGTCTAGATCTTAGCCTCAGTCAGTCCGCACTGAACAAGGTTGACGTGGCCCTATGGGGCTTGATGTGAGTAATTAGTGTTTGATGAAGATGTAATGATTTCTCGCGTTTCAGGCAATTGATGCGGGCATAGTATTATACATCTATCTATTTTGCAAAGTTGTTCTATGTAGACTACTAGGTTAGAATGAATTTGAGGCATGGAAGGCACAATGTATTTTGAAATTAATTGATGTGACCCAGCCCATCCATTAAGCTCGCTCAGAGTTTGGAAGACACATAGTGTGTATTGTACATTGAATGCTGAAATTCATGGAATCATGTTTCCCAAAATAGCTGATGGCCGTATATTTGACATGTGATGAAATATATTGCCAGGTGAGACATGTCACACTGGTATATTTAAAAAATGGCATGCACTTTAATACAGCACTCTGCACTTTATTATTTATTTTAATTCCTATTTTAAGTCCTTGTCAGTATTTCTTCAGTGTTTACAAGGAGATGTGATGACCTAAGAGGTATTTAAGTGAAAAGAAAATGGCAGCTGCACTATGTGAACAAGGTGGGAGTCACCACCGAAACGCGTCGGCCTGTGTTATTTCTGCTGTGAATAAATAAATAGACTTCATTATCCCATGGTGCGGGTGCCTGCTTTCAGAAAAGAGAAGGAGACGGGCAGGAATGTCTTTGATGTAGTAACAAGCGTGCTGGCTCATCTCACTGACACACCCTCAATCAGGCGCACTGCGCTCACCAGCAAGCTTTGGCGTCGTAAGGGAGTTACAAGAGCGGAGCCCCACAGAAGCCGACTGACACGTATCTCCAATACTGCTGTGTTCGGAACGGGCAACCGGTGAGCCGGAGTACGCTGGGGAGTGCAGGTATATATATATATATATATATATATATATATATATATATATATATATATATATATATATATATATATATATATATATATATATATATATATATTGTGAGCAAGGCAGCTGAGACTGCCGAAACGCGTCATGTCATTCATGCCGTATTATGCTGCAATAAAGTTGGAGAATTGAGAGCGATCCTTGGCAGTGTTGGTGCCTGTCTTTTAAAGTGGAGCGGGAGTTGCAAGTAAATATATTTTATATATATATAAATAATGTCTAAACTCCGGTATTGGGCCTCTCTTTGTATCGTGTCTGCTGACAAGTTGATGGGCTGCTCTGTGCCCCTTGTTTAAAAGAGGCCGCCCTGAAGGGTCGGGGGCTCCTTGTGCTCGGAGGCTGTTCTTTGTCATTAAATCGGGAGCATGACCCACTCGCCAGTCACATGCCTATGGAGGAAGCTATTGCAGCGAAAGTGTGATAATCGAGGAAGGGATTCAGAGGGGTGTACATCCCACTCTGATCATGCCGGAGGAAGGGCATTTGTTCTGGCTACCGTCTAAATGTGAGCACTTGCAAAAAAATTATTCACATGGCGGCGTGAGTAAAGATCTTAACAGTGACTGTTTTGCATTTACCATGAATGTATATTTTCAACACCTAAAAGAAATGAAGAGCTATTAAGACTCCATGCCATACACTCTAACTAATGGTACATGCATTCTGGGACTTGTATTTCAAAAGACACTGTCACGTGACCGTAAGGTTAAAGGAGCGAGCACGAATGCACTTTGTTTTGATTGTCTCCACCTGTGATCAAGGCTATCAACGCCGAAACGCGTAAGGATTAAGAGACCTGGTGTGCTGCTGTGACAGAAATAAATGTCTAAACTCTGGTACTGGGCCTCTCTTTGTATCGTGTCTGCTGACAAGTTGATGGACTGCTCCGTGCCCATTGTTTAAAAGAGGCCGCCCTGAAGGGTCGGGGGCTCCTTGTGCTCGGAGGCTGTTCTTTGTCATTAAATCGGGAGCATGACCCACTCGCCAGTCGCACGCCTATGGAGGAAGCTATTGCAGCGAAAGTGTAATAATCAAGGAAGGGATTCAGAGGGGTGTACATCCCACTCTGATCGTGCCGGAGGAAGGGCATTTGTTCTGGCTACCGTCTAAATGTGAGCACTTGCAAAAAAATTATTCACATGGCGGCGTGAGTAAAGATCTTAACAGTGACTGTTTTGCATTTACCATGAATGTATATTTTCAACACCTAAAAGAAATGAAGAGCTATTAAGACTCCATGCCATACACTCTAACTAATGGTACATGCATTCTGGGACTTGTATTTCAAAAGACACTGTCACGTGACCATAAGGTTAAAGGAGCGAGCACGAATGCACTTTGGTTTGATTGTCTCCACCTGTGATCAAGGCTATCAACGCCGAAACGCGTAAGGATTAAGAGACCTGGTGTGCTGCTGTGCCAGAAATAAATGTCTAAACTCCGGTATTGGGCCTCTCTTTGTATCGTGTCTGCTGACAAGTTGATGGGCTGCTCCGTGCCCAAAGAGGCCGCCCTGAAGGGTCGGGGGCTCCTTGAGCTCGGAGGCTGTTCTTTGACATATATATATATATATTCACTGAAAAAACCATAGGTTTCAGGGACGTTATAGTTGGAGATTTCACTCGTACAAAACCAGAGAAATTCCACCGTTATAGTTAGTTCAGCTAACTATAACTCGCGCCCCCGCAATGCACTGCTGATCACGTCACATATTACATCATTCATGACATGGTCAGTGACATCACTGATGACATCACTGATGACATCTCAAATGACATCACTGATGACATCACTGATGACATCATCCAAGTGATAATCTGATGCACCTCCTCACACCCTAATACGTCACTTTTTATACGTCATGAATGATGTAATATGTGACGTGATCAGCAGTGCATTGCGGGGGCGCGAGTTATAGTTAGCTGAACTAACTATAATGGTGGAATTTCTCTGGTTTTGTACGAGTGAAATCTCCAACTAACTATAACGTCCCTGAAACCTATGGTTTTTTCAGTGAATTTCTAAGGTTTTTTAAATGCTAATTTCTAGCTATAATGTGCCTGAAACCTATGGTTTTTTCAGTGAATTTCAAAGGTTTTGTAAATGCTAATTTCTATCTATAACGTCCCTATTAAGTCCCCTTGAATCCTGAGGGTCCCTGGGGACCAACAAGCCCACCAGGTACCTCCAGTAAGCGCCACAGGGCTGCGTTGCGGAGAGGTGGACCAAGGCCACGCCCCTTTTTACACCTCTCTGCAACGCAGCTCTGTGGCGCTTACTGGAGGTACCTGGTGGACTAGTTGGCCCCCAGAGACCCTCAGGATTGAGGGGGACTTAATCCTCCAAGTTACAACGCGCCAGGGGGCACGTTTGCACACTTGCCATATCAGGCCCGCCCCCTCCCTGCACCACTGTGCAAACACACCCCCTGGCGCGTTGTAACTTGGAAGATTAAGTCCCCCTCAACCTGGAGGGTCTCTGGGGGCCAACTAGTTTCAAAAGGAAAAGCGTTTTTTGATTTGCCAATAACTTTGGCGCCGTTTGACGAATCTTCACGAAATTTTCAAAACTAATTGTTCACTCAGGTCAGCTCCTATCTTGAAAGTTTCGGGGTGATTTGTCAAGGATGGGCCGAGAAAAAAGGGGGGTCCCAAAACGTGTTTTCTCCATGTTAATTTCCATAGGAAACTTTAGACACGGCTACAGCATGAACTGCTGAACGGAATTACACCACATTTGGCAGAGAGATAGCTCTTGGTCCAGAAAGCACACTTTTTTTTAAATGGTGTAATTCCGTTCAGTAGTTTTTGAGATATTTAAAGATTTACAGATATCGATATTTGAGAATTGTGAGATCTGATTGTCTGAGCCCTTCCGAGCACGAGCTTGCCTCCGATTGGCTGCCAACACTTCAAACCAGGAAGTGTTGGCAGCCATCTTGTGACTCGGTACCGAGGGAGAAGGAAAAAAGTGAGTAAAACATTAAAAAGAAGAAAAGGGGGCATGATAAAAACACCCTAACCCCCTAGGTCTGCTCCCAATAAAAGCATTTGTTTTTCCATTTTCGGCCGTAGTACGCCGGGTGCGCGAACCCGGTCGAAAATGAAAAAAAACAAAGCGCGGGCTCCCGCACTTCGTTTTTTAAAGCCCCCGGGTGGGCCAGGTCCCGGGGGCAATGCTTATTTATTATTATTATTATTGTTATTTACGCGGCCCCCCTTCCCAGTAAATAAATATAAAAAAGGAGGCCATGCCCCAGGGGATGGGGTCCCCGGGGCCAAAATTGGCCTCGGGAGGGGGGCCGCGCGGCCCCCTTCCCGTTTTTTTTTTTTTTAATAAAAAAGGGGTCAGGCCCTGGGGGATGGGGTCCCCAGGGCCCCAAAAACAGTACAAGAAGGGGGGGCCACACAGCCCCCCTTCTAAAACAATATTAACATTTTAAAAACGGCATTTTGCCGGAGGCCCCGCCCCCTCCCTGCAACACTCTGCAAACACGCCCCCTGGCGCGTTGTAGGTTGGGGAATTAAGTCCCCTTGAATACTGAGGGTCCCTGGGGGCCAACTAGCCCACCAGGTATCCCCAGCAAGCACCAGAGAGCTGGATTGCAGAGAGGTGGTCCGAGGCCATACCCCTTTTTACACCACACTGCAAACGTGCCTCTTGGCACACTGCTGGTGGTGTGATGAGGTCCTCTTGTGTCCTGAGGACCTCAAGACACAAGTGAACTTCATCCCCGAGCAGCAGTGCACCAGGAGGCGCGTTTGCAGAGTTGTGTAAAAAGGGGGCGTGGCCTCGGACCACTCTCAGCAATCCAGCTGTGTGGGGCTTACTGGAGGTACCTGGTGGGCTAGTTGGCCCCCACGGACCCTCAGGATTCAAAGGGAGGTAATCCCCCAACCCAGAGCGCGCCAGGAGGTGCATCTGCAGAGTGGTGGAGAAAGGGGGCGTGGCCTGGTATGAGAAGTTAGCAATTCTACTGTGTGGGACTTACTGGAGGTACTTACTGGAGGTAATAGGAGGGGTAGTTGGCCCCCAAGGTTGACGATGGGGACTAACTACCCCTCCTGTTACCTCCAGTAAATCCCACACAGTGGGATTGCTAAGAGGTGTTCGGAGGCCACGCTCACCTTTCTACACCACTCTGCAAACGCGACTGCTATGTTATAGTTAGAAATTAGCATTTAAAAAACCTTAGAAATTCACTGAAAAAACCATAGGTTTTAGGGACGTTATAGTTAGAAATTAGCATTTAAAAAACCTTAGAAACTCACTGAAAAAACCATAGGTTGCAGGGACGTTATAGTTAGTTGGACATTTCACTCGTATAAAACCAGAGAAATTCGACTGTTGTAGTTAGTAGAGCTAACTATAACTCGCGCCCCCGCAATGCATTGCTGATGACGTCACATATTACATCACTCCTGACATGCTCAGTGACATCACTGATGACATCTCAAATGACATCACTGATGACATCATCCACGTGATCATCTGATGCACATCCTCACACCCTAATAAAACCTTTCATACACCCACTCTAAAATACATACTACCAATATCGAAACCATAGACACACTAATAGCAGTTAGTACATACCCGCTCAGTGATTCATACGTCTACACACACATCCACCCACTAACCCATACAGTCACTTATACACGCAGTCATTCATCAATACAGCCACTGATATATCCACTCATACACCCATATAGACACTCACACACTGCCACTCACCCAAAGAGTTACTCAAAAACCTAGTCAGTCACCCAAAGAATTAATTACACTGCCATTTACTCACCTATACAGTTATACACACACCACATCACTTATTCATACAGACATGTACTGTTTACAACAATTACTGACATAAGCACACACTTATCCATGCAGCCACTGTCACAATCACTCACTGTTACATATACTCACTTATATACTCCAACACTCACAAATACTGCCTTTCACATATGGAGTTACTTACACATATACCACTAACACATCCATTCACTCACCAACACAGCTATACGTACACTCACTCACCAATACACTACCTAACACACGCACTCATAAACGCATACACCTAGTGAATCATCCACTCACACATCCATGCAGGGAGTCACACCCCCCCCACCCACACAGACACTCAGGCACCCATACAGGTTCTCAGACAACCAATCATTCTTCAATATACCATGGCACATATACATATAACGTTCTTGAAATTTTTAGAAACACTCAGTCACTGGATGATGTCATCAGTGATGTCATTTGAGATGTCATCAGTGATGTCATCAGTGATGTCACTGAGCATGTCATGACTGATGTAATATGTGATGTCATCAGCAGTGCATTATGGGCGCGAGTTATAGTTAGCTCCACTAACTATAACAGCCGAATTTCTCTGGTTTTATACGAGTGAAATGTCCAACTAACTATAACGTCCCTGCAACCTATGGTTTTTTCAGTGCATTTCTAAGGTTTTTTAAATGCTAATTTCTAACTATAACGTCCCTGCAACCTATGGTTTTTTCAGTGAATTGAATTGATTTATATGAGTGAAATAAGGTATGACATGTATTTTGACAAGGATATCTTTTTCAACCCCTTGCGCAAACCCAGCATGTGTGATTTAAACAGTTATAACATCTGGGACTCGCATGACTCAACAAAGTTGTCAGGCTGAGGGGAGTGTAAGTTGCCACAGAAACGGAGGGTACTATACCCATGAGGCAAGATATGTAGATCTCCTGTATTAAGGGATATAGAAGCTATGAGCAATGGAATTCCCACTGCGACCTTAAAACTAGGGTGGAGTATCACTTAAATACTTCAATAGAAAATGTTGTAATTTGTGACTAATACGTCAGATTATTTAAGTTTTG
Organism: Calotriton arnoldi; assembly: GCA_963921515.1. NCBI lineage: Eukaryota > Metazoa > Chordata > Amphibia > Caudata > Salamandridae > Calotriton > Calotriton arnoldi. The sequence continues at coordinate 34,346 of CAWUFW010023423.1, forward strand.
TTTTCAAATATTATTTTTGTATATTATTTTTTTGTTTAAATCACGGGATTGAGAATAATACACCCAGAGTCTTTTCTTTATGTCACCAGCGTCGTGTGTGACGCGAAATGTATAAAAAATGGAAGCTCGGAGTAATGGTCATGTGACCAAGACCTGTTTAGGTCAAAACACATCTGTTTGTGCCCGAATAAAATCAATATTTGCAAACTTCTTGGACCGGAGTGGCTCGTGCTTAATGGACTAGTGTAAGCTTGTTGGTGGATTTATAGAGCGGGGGCGCCCGCTCATTACGAGCCCCAACCCATCTGGAAGGGCGTGGACTCAGCACCGCTTTACTTTTTGGATTTCCCAATCAACAGAAACGCCCTCCGGCAGAGAAACTGACTCACCGAGATACAGTGTCCGTAGAGGAAGTGAGAAAGGCTCCGATAGAAGCTTTTCGAGGAACAGCTGACGAAAGGCAGCCTGAGAAGCCTGAACTAGTGAGTCAACTGCCAGGGTACGTCAGGACAGCTGTCCATGAGACGCGATCCTGGAGAGAACGATCGGCCGATCGTAGTGCATTGTGGGCAATGGAGTTCTTGAAAGGCCGGGAGGCCTCAGCAAATTTAATTTTTAAAAAGACTGGAATGGAGAGTAACCAAGAGGGAACTGGCACTAACCAGCAATCAACAACATTGAATCTGAAACAGAAAGGGAACACCCTAGAGAAACTGCGGCGAAAAGAATTAAGCAGGTGGTGGGAGGCGACATCGCTTCAGAATTACCTGGATGTTGACCGGGTACCAAGAGGGCTCAGAATTTTCATAGTGCCCACATTGAACAACCCCAGACCAGAAGTATTAAAAGCATGGGTGGATAACACCACAGCCTGCTCGATAACAATGTTACAGATCCTAATAAAAAATGCATGGGACGAGCATAAAGAGCTGTTGGATCAAATACAGAACCTACTTGATGACATAATGAAAGATCCAGACCAGAATGCGGCAAAAAAAGTTCTTGCCGAGGTTAATGACAAAATCGTCATTTTTGAAAAAGAAATCATAGAAAGAAAACAGAGGAAGTTCCAGAAAGACGAAAGAGACTACAGAACTGGGAGAATCCTAACGTTCGCGAGGAAATTTGATAAACTACGTGCAAATCTGAACAAAGATCGAGCATTAGGAGCAGCAGATAGAGGAAGATGGGAGTCCGGAACAAGCCTAAGTTCCGATATTGGATCTGTAGACAGCAGTAATTCCAACCCCTCTGAAACTGTTTCTTTTTCCGAGGAACTGCGCCTCCTGCAGGAAATAAACGAACACTCAATAAGAGGGAGAAGGAGAGGCAGAGGAAGAGGAGGGAAAACAAAAGCAAAAAATGACGAGACCGTCGTAGAAAAGAACAACAACACCGGTGTGGGAACAAGGGGCTGGAATCAGAGGAACAAATAATGGATGGACAAAAACTCATGGTAATTAATTTATCCAATAGAATTATTACACAGACTGAATATGAGGTCTTAAAATTGGGTTTAACTTTTTGTCCCGATACACCTTTGAATTACGCACAGACTCGCATTGACCTTTACCTATTTATACGCAAGCTCAAATTGTTCAAGATACACAGTACTAAAAAGAGGGGGCCGAGTACCATGCAGGACAATAGGACCATCTCTTCTTTTTCTATTGAAGACATAAACATGTTGAGATTACTCCATGAATTAGAGGAAGAACCAGGGGTGCAGGGGACACAATCAGTGGATCTGTTTGATCCAGCTAACATTTCCACTTTAGTAAACTTGGGCATTGATCCCGGGGTGCCGAGTGAGACGTCATTTAGGGCCAAGTCCAAATATATGCCTCAGGTTGCCAGGGATAACATAGGGGCCCATTAGGATATCTGGCGGATCGCCACCGCCGGGCCTGCGGTGGCGATCCGCCCGCCAAATATCCTTTTTCACCCCGCCATATTAGCATGGCGAGGGGCACCGCAGCGGATGGAAAGACCGTCCGACGCTTTTCCGCCGGTCGGATTGCCGACCGGGCGGAAAAGGCAGACAACATGGTGGCGGTGCCATCCATATTAGCATACCTGCGGTGACATGCCTTTCCATGGCGGAGACTCCGCCATGGAAAGGCATGCGGAGAATGCCTTCGGGGGCCCGTGGAGAGGTGTGGTGCAGCGGCCAGGGCAGCTGATTTCGGAGCACAGGGTTCATGGTTCGATCCCCGGCGGCAGCTCAGCTCAGCACCATGTGACTCTGGGCAATAGCTCACTTAATTTCCACGACGGCCCCCAGCGCCTTGAGACCCGTAAGGGTGAGTAGTTCGCGCTTTACAAATACGGATTTAGATTTTAGTTGCGGGCCTCCAGGGTGGTGGGGGGGTGGATGCCTGCACTTGAGGGGTACCCATGGTACCCCCCTTCATTGGCATGCACAAGGTGACAGGCACCGCATGGCAGGCACCGCGCGGTGCCTGTCACGTTGTGCATGCCAATGCACAACATGCATATTTTGCATTGTGGCGGGTGCTGCTGACAGCACCGCCCGCCGCAATGTAAAATGTGCTGGATGCGACCGCCAGGGTGGCCGTAGCATCCTAATTGCCATGGCGGGACCACCGCACCTTCGGTGGTTGGTCCCATGTTCCGTTACGGTGGTGGGCGGACAAAGTCCGCCCGCCATCGTACTAGGCCCCATAGATATCTTTCATGAGGCGGTGAACCAGGATATCCTACAACTCCTTAAAAAACCAGTATCTAGACCTAACATCACGAGAGGCCAGAGGGAAGCTATATCGGCTCTAAAGGATGATAATAGCATTATCATAAACCCTCAGATAAGGGCGGCAATATAGTCCTTATGAGTAAAGAAAGTTACATACAGGAGGCCATGAGACAACTTAATAATACTACGTGTTACCAAAGGGTGGACAAGTCTTACCTAGTAAAACTGCAGAACAGATTCACAGACATGCTTAAGGGTTGGTTTGATAACCAATTACTGAACTGGGATGAACATCAATTCCTTAAAAATGATACACCAACAATTCCCACCTTTTATTTACTCCCCAAAGTACATAAGGATCCACTAAATCCTCCAGGTCGTTCTATTGTATCCTCAAAGAATAGCTTGTTTGAGAATGTCTCTATTTATGTAGATCACTTTTTAGCAGGATATGTTAGGGATTTGACATCCTATGTGAGAGATACTAAGGATTTCTTACAAAAAGTGGAAAGCATACACTGGAGTAAAGATCACTGGTTGGTCTGTTTAGATGTTGAAAGCCTGTACACTAATATAAGACACAGAGATGGCCTAAAAGCATGTGAAAATGTTTTGAAGACTAGAAGTATACACCTGCTGGAGCACACACACATGTTACTCCAAATGATTGAGATCTGTTTAACGGAAAATGTATTCATGTTTAATGGGGTACATTACAAGCAAATACAAGGGACTTCGATGGGCACCTGCTTCGCCCCCAGCTACGCCAACCTATTGGTGGGCTGGTGGGAGAAGCAGGTGCTCTGGAGCGAATCACTTGAACATTGGACCAGCAGGGTGAATATCTGGCTGAGGTACATCGATGATTTCTTGTTTGTGTGGGAGGGTGGAGAAAATGAGTTACTACAATTTGTCAATGAATTGAATCATAACACAGTAAATTTGAAATTTACTATGCAGTATAGTCAACATACAGTAGACTTTTTGGACATAAGGTTAACTGTTGAGGACAACAAGTTGCAAACAGACCTGTTTAGAAAGGAGACAGCGGGAAATTCTATACTGCATTCAGCTAGTTGCCATCCCCCTAATTTTAGATGGAGTATCCCATTTAGTGAGTTCTTGCGGGCTAAGAGAAATTGCAGTTCTATGAGCAACTATGAAAAGAATAAAAAGGAAATGATGATTAGATTCCGAGCTCGAGGGTATCCCCTCAAAATGCTAGAAATGGGAGCGAGAAAGGCGGATGCCATTGAGAGAAGAGAAGCCCTCTATAAAGCACCAAAGGCAAGACAGGAAGAGACAGAGGTCCCCATCAGATTGATTACAACCTTCAGTACTCAGTCTACTGACCTTAGAAGAATCATAAAAAGGAGATGGGACATCTTAACGCAGGACCACATCCTAAAGGCCAAATTGGGACACCATCGATCCATAACTTATAGGAAAGGTCCTTCGATTAAAAACATGCTAGTCAGAAGCCACATGGAACATCGTAAACCCAATTGGTTAGAAAAAGCAGGAGGGTTTAATAAATGTGGAAATGTAAAGCCTGTAGCCACAGTGAAAATGTCAGGGAGGTTAGACTACAGAGAACCAATAGACAGTGGAAAATCAAGAAGAACATCAACTGTGGAACCGATTATGTAATTTACGTTATCACTTGCCCTTGTGGCATGTGGTACATCGGATCCACAACCTTCCCAGTGAAGAAAAGGATTTTAGAGCACTGGCGAGCTATCACAAATAAAGATTTGAGTTATAGCACTGCAAGACATTTTCACCAGGTACACAACGGAGACTGGACCACTGCCAAATTCTTTGCTTTAGATACTATCCCCAAGAACCCTAGGGGGGGCAATCGAATTCAAGCATTACGAAGGTCAGAATCAAGGTTTATTTTACAGGCTGGGAGTGTCTTTCCGACAGGTATGAATAATGATGAAGAACTATACGTTCATTTATAAATCTTAAGAGTCTCCCGAACGTTTTTCTAGAACCAGAGTTTCTAAATAATGTAAAATAAAATGTCTTTATTATTTCTGTTATGTATATATGTAACACGTATTACCCATCCCTAATTTTCTTGTGTATTCCTAACTGTCGAGTTTTTGAATTATTACGTAAGAGTTCACAAGTGTCATCAGTGTAGTAGAGGGAAATAGCTCAGTGTATATCATTTTCAATTGGAATTTGGATGGCAACTGACCCTATGAGTCTGAATAATTAATAACCTAGAATGTATATATTGAATTAAATCTTTTCCTTGTTTCTTTCACAGTGTGGCAGAAGTTGAAAAAGGGGTTCCATCACGATCATTACACTTAAAAGTTATGAGCACGGAGATCCGGATGTATCAGAGTAACAACCAGTTCTCTCTTTACTAATATTTGCATAGATTTGAATATAGTAAATAAATAAAGGACCCTGTAAACAGCTTGTTGTCACGAAATTAAGGGTACTATACCCAAGACCCATGGCTTTTAGAATTGATTTATATGAGTGAAATAAGGTATGACATGTATTTTGATAAGGATATCTTCTTCAACCCCTTGCGCAAACCCAGCCTTTGTGATTCAAACAGTTATAACATCTGGGACTCGCTTGACTCAACAAAGTTGTCAGGCTGAGGGGAGTGTAAGTTGCCACAGAAACGGAGGGTACTATACCCATGAGGCAAGATATGTAGATCTCCTGTATTAAGGGATATAGAAGCTATGAGCAATGGAATTCCCACTGCGACCTTAAAACTAGGGTGGAGTATCACTTAAATACTTCAATAGAAAATGTTGTAATTTGTGACTAATACGGCAGATTATTTTCGTTTTGTTTTCAAATATTATTTTTGTATATTATTTTTTTGTTTAAATCACGGGATTGGGAATAATACACCCAGAGTCTTTTCTTTATGTCACCAGCGTCGTGTGTGATGCGAAATGTATAAAAAATGGAAGCTCTGAGTAATGGTCATGTGACCAAGACCTGTTTAGAAAACGCGTCTGTTTGTGCCCGAATAAAATCAATATTTGCAAACTTCTTGGACCGGAGTGGCTCGTGCTTACTGGACTAGTGTAAGCTTGTTGGTGGAGATATATATATATATATCATAAAATTCTAGATAACTAGACTGAACAATGGGGATGTTTTTCACCTTGGGGTTCTTAGTGACATCATAGACCTTTATTCTCGTTGTGATGTCAAACAGGTCCCCTCGGTGAAAAATATACCTGTTGTTCATAGTTACCCATCTACAATTCTGTACATTACCCAAATGCTGTCATAGACTAACAACTGTTAGTTGTCCTTTTACTTAATTATGTGTTCACAACTTTGACTTAAGGATGGTCAATTAACAGCTGTTAACACAGTCAGTCAGAGGCAGTACACCTCAAGTGATAAGTTTTATTTAATCCACCCCCAACAGCTCTGAGCCCTTTTTGGCATTTTGACAAATTCACCATAAAACCTCAACAACTGTTTTATTAAATGCATTTGGGTACACTGCTATATATTTGTCAGTGGCGGCTGCCTTGGAACGGGGGTGGTGGGGTAGTGGGGCATGGATCACAAAACAAATAATACTACAGGGGAAAGGTAAACCTTGGTGAATCACATTGCATTGCAGCAACACAAACTGCGCGTTGGCAGATATGGCTTGTACTCCCTCATGTATCCACTCCCAGTCTTTTTGTCAATAGGGGCGCCTCTAGCTTCTCATGCCATTATGTTGCACTGAGAGCTCGGTTAAGAGAGCATCCTCTCTCAATGCCCTGTATATATGAGAGATCAACCTTCTGCCCCCAGACATGGCTAACAGGGTTTCTAGTGTGTGGGAGACCCACGGAGCCTCGGGGAACGATGGCCAATTCTTGCATGCAGTAGCCGCTATTTTAGTGATCTGTAAAAATTGTCCAGTTCCAACTTGGAACATGTCTATGGCGTCCACCAAGGGATAAACCTTTTGTTAGGATATAGATCTTGTAAACTGTCACAGCCTCCCACCCGCCATTTGTGTAGGGACATAGAACATACTATAAGTTTGAATGGGTGCAATGCAATAACTTAATGTTAGATCTATCCCAAAACACGTGGCAGAAATCTGGGATCTATTAGACGATACTAAACCAGATATCTGTCTTTTTACGGAAACCTGGTTAAATAATGAGGCTACACCTTCTCTGGCAATGGCATTTCCAGCGGATTATTCTGTTGTGCGCCTAGACAGAGTAGGGAAGAGGGGTGGAGGGCTGGCGATCGCCATGCGCCCCCCTTATCATATTATGACCCTTGATACTGTCTCTACCCCCAATTTAGAGTTATTGATTTTTAGAGTACAGCGAGCACATACGATTGAATGGACAGGAGCTCTAGTGTATCACCCTCCTGGAGGAAACAAGAGAGAATTCTGTACAGCACTATTAGAGAGGCTTGCTCCATTCACGCTGCAATCAGAGTAGAGTCGGCCAGTTTGCTTGCAGCTATGGAGTCCCTTGAGCTTTTCTCTAGAGTAGCTAGTCCAACACACCTGGCAGGCCATGTACTGGACACCATCTTTTCAAACATCTTAGATCTAAAAGTAGATCCCCCGCCAGGGGTAGATTGGACAGACCACTCAGTATTACGTTTTTCCTGGGCCCCACTGAAACCGCATGGTCTTCCGCAACCCCGTAAAGAACTTTGCAGAGTTTGGAAAAAGGTAACAGCCTCTGCCTTTAGCAGTATCTATTCCCCCTGCATTGCTGAATTGTAATGACTGTGATCAGGCTTTAAAACTATTTGAAGCCTCTATAACAGAGGTCCTCGATTCGATTGCACCACTGAAGATGGTAAAATCCAGGCTAGAGCAGCCCCTGCCCCTGGTATACAGATACATTAAGAAAGGAGAAAGCCTTATGTAGGACAAAAGAAAGAAAATGGAGAAAATCCAAAGCCGAGCGAGATGAACGGTGTTATCGAGAGGCCCATAGAATTTATTTAAATAGCTGCAATGCAGCTAGGAGAGCTCATTTAGGCTCCCGCATTATGGGAGCCAAGGACTCTTCGTGGGAGCTCTTTACCATCTTGAAGGAGTTCACAAATCCATGGGCGAATAATCCTCTCCCACCAGCCACACAGGAGCTTTGCGATCATTTAGCGACCCATTTCACGAATAAGATCAACATAATATATCACTCCTTTGGGCCGGAAGAGGATGCCCACGAGAGAAATTCCCTCCAGGCAATCCCCAGCTCTCCGAGCCTAGAAGGGTTCCCTATCATCACAGGGGAACAGGTGGGCGTGCTATTGTCTCAGGCAAAATCGGGTTCGGCCTTAGACCCGGTACCACCTATGGTTATGTCTGAGCTAGCCCCGGTCCTAGCGGACACCCTGGCAGACATCTGTAATATCTCATTAGCAACGGCCACCTTTCCATCTAAATGGAAAAATGCACGTATTAAGCCCCTGCTTAAAAAAGCTTTAGCAGACCCTAAGGACCTACAGAATTACAGGCCTATCTCCCTTCTCCCTTGTTGCTCTAAAATCATGGAGACACTAATTAACCAACAGCTTTCCAGCTACCTAGAGCAGAATAAGATTCTGGATCCATCTCAGTCCGGCTTCCGTGCATCTTACAGCACTGAGGCCGCTTTATTAGAGGTCACTGACACGCTTAGGATGTCACTGGATAAGGACTCTCCAGTTATGTTAGTGCTGCTGGACCTGTCAGCAGCCTTCAACACCATCTCTCACCGTATCCTGTTGAACAGGCTTCGAGAGATTGGTGTCGGAGGTTTGGCCTTTAAATGGATCCAGAACTATCTCTCCGACAGAACTCAATGTGTCCAGCTGGACTCCTATGTGTCACACACAGTTGCGGTGGACAAGGGGGTCCCTCAAGGCTCTATATTGAGCCCGACATTATTCAATTTATATGTCGCCCCCCTGGCCACTATCATCAGGAATTGTGGGTTTGAAACCATATCGTACGCTGATGACACGCAGCTGATAGTACACATAGAGAATGATCCTGCTGTAACTAAATCTAAGTTCATAAATTGTATGACTAGCATAGCAAGCTGGATGAGGAAGAACTTTCTGCAGCTCAACTCCTCCAAAACGGAGATACTGCTGTTTGGTAAGGCAGAAAAACTGTGGGCTTCTGACTGGTGGCCATCAGAATTGGGAGAAGCTCCCTCCCCAAGAGGTTGAGCGAAGAACCGAAACCGGCCCTGGCAAACTGCTCGGCCTGCCCCCCTAGGGGGTGCAGAGGGGTGCGGCCGAGCTATTTGCTAGGGCCGGTTTCGGTCGATTTTGTTACAGGGGGCCGATATTGCCGGCCCCCAGTAACAACAAGCATTGGCATAGCCAATAGGTCTCGCCTTTGGGACCTTATAAGTTTTTAGCCATGCAACAGTTGATGTTATTGCACCAAGGATATTGTGCTGCATACCTAAATACTTATAAGGTCCCAAAAGCGAGACCTAGTGGCTATGCCAATGCTTGTTTCACTCGTCTCCAAGAAAAAAGAAAAGTCCTCGGCACCGTACAGGGGTGGCTGGTGTGCTAAGTGGAAGGGAGCGGCAGACGCGCGTGGGCTGCTGGGTAATCGGTGATTTTATTCGGCGCGCATACCAACACTGCAACACTGCTCAAACTCATGTTTGTTTGGAAAGCCCACATAGCATGGAGCAGCGAAATGTCTTCTCAAACACTGCTTTTCCAGAGTTTCTTGTGCCCATCTGGAGACGCTTTTCGTGTCTGGTAAGCAAGAGGGTGAGGTGAATTTAGTAAACTTCAGGCAGCACCCGGCCACAAATGAAGTAAACAACACGTGGGCGTGGTCTGTGCTTGATGAAAAATATACAACAAATAGATGTACTAGTAGGAAGGACGAGAGCGCGCGCGGTAACTGAGAGTGGGCTGGGTGGGGTTACAAATAAACCAGCCCTTTTATTCGTGGGTGTATGCAAACAAAGATCCACTGTTTGAAATGTGGTTTTAACGGAACATTCCTCTGATCTCCCGGCATCTGAAGTATGCATTTGTCCCTCTCCTTCGAGCTCTGCTGTAATGATGAGCACCAAATGGATAACTTTTCAAGGGGAAAAAAATGTTGGGCCGCAAGACTGTAACAGCATCAAACGTTTAGACACCGATGAGTCGAGAGACTTCATGGTGACGGAAAACTACGTCATGTATTTCAATAAATCAGTAAACACAACTGTAAGAACTACATTCAAGAATCTATATATTTTAATTACTTGCCATCATGTACAAATATCTTGCATACAGACTACTAAATGCAGATTTTCCGGCCTAATGTGACACAAATCTGGTTTCTATTAAAGGTACCAAGGAGAAAATCGTGAAGTAAATGTAAACAAGCGTGCACGAAAAGCATTGGCCGCGCGGGCGCCGAAAGTTAAAGTGATCGCGATCGCGATGCACTTAATTACCCATGACGGAGAAAAGACAGATGGCGGCTGCGCACGTTCACGCGCACATGCACGCAAGCTTGAGGCCAGCAAAAGCCTCTGGTAGCTCTTTGAAAACCCCCTTACTAAAAGTCGAGCAAGCAGCGCATGCGCTGCTCTAGGCTCGACCTAATAAAAACTTATTGAAACTAAAGTCTGTGTTGGTTATTGAGAGCTTAGCGGATGTGGGACCTCCACCAAAAATTGCAAGATATCCTGTCTTCCCTATTTAGAGAGTGCATATGGTTAAATATACTTGAAATAGGGCAGACGGGACGTCTACTCCAAAGTAGCTGATATCCTGTCTGTTTTATTTAGAGCACATACATGATAGAGTGGATGGGACATCCTCCAATTTTAGCCAAATTTCCTTCATGGGACAGAAGCTGCCAGAAAGATCAAAACGTGGCATCCTATTGCTCAGGCGAACTTTACAATTAGATTTTACCACAGTAAATGGTACTCGTGTCTAAAAATGTTTTGGATTATTATACTTTAACCCATTAAGTGTTTGCCTGATGTTCTTATAAGCCACATAAAGAGCATACAGAATGTGAGCTTTTGGAGCTAAGTGTAAGATGAGCAACGAGAAAGACCTTTGTCAGTTGTCTGTTACGTGCGACAGTCACAATCCTGAATGGAAGAATTAAATTGCAAACATACACAGCTGACTGGCTTATTTGGTTTGTTTTAATGATATGTGGCAGGACAGGAAAGCTAAAAAAAAACTTTCATTCATTTTAGAGCTATACTGTGGCACATATGAAATGTTATCGTGCAGATGTGCACACCTGCACTTTGATCTAGTCTACATACGTTTTGTAAACACTGCGGATATATTACCAACTTGCAGTGAACTAGTTGTGCTGCGTCTGTGTTTTTCAGCTGCTTTGGCTATTGCTATCCTTTATTTTTCTTGGCATCTCCACTTGGCACCAATCCCTCTCTGCATCTCTGCCACACACCGAGTAATACCCCTAAACCCATCTGCAAATCACAAAAAACACATCTTTTCCACGGTTCCCAGCTCTATTTGCTCGTATGCACTGCACACTACTGAAAACTAGTGTCTTACTGCTTGCCTCAACCAATCAACACCATCAGCGTCCGTAGGGAGCATCTCAGAGCCAGAAGACGTGTCACCATTCTGCTTGTGAAGACGTGTCACCATTCTGCTTGTGAAGACGTGTCACCATTCTGCTTGTGAAGACGTGTCACCATTCTGCTTGTGAGTTTCTTGCTGGTGAACCCTCATGTACTCTCACTGGAACCATCTCCTTAGTGACATGGAAAGACAATTCTAGTTTGCGGAAAGGTGGGAGTTCCTTGTAGCCCTCTCTGCTAAGATACCCTCCCTTTCCTTTCCATGTGCTTGATAACAGCTTAACATGGTATCCAATCATGACACAATCAGTACTGAGGTTTGACTTTGAGTCTCATCTGAAGAACTACCAAGAAATTCTGCAACACGTGAGGTTAGGGGTAATACTCCAGTTGTCTTTTGGTCTGAGATTAAATCCTTGCCATATCGACTCTAGACTGCTCGTAGTTTGCTGAAATAGTCGGTTTCAGCTATCATGTCTTGAGGTGCACTGTCATTAAAGAGGATCTAGAGCTGGGTCTATTTTCCAAACCACTCTGCTTATTTTGCAGTATTATGTTCTCTATCTTTCTAACTCCCGTTGGACATAACACTGTCAAATGGCCAGATTCACCGAAATTTGCAACAATTTAATTCAGAAACTGTGCAAGACTGAAAAAACGCCTTTCAGATGGAAAATGGACAAATGTCAATTAAAACGAGAATTAAAACATTACATGGGGGATGCGGCAGTTTGTGAGAGGAATATAAGACTTTAGAAACCAGACTGCCATTTGCGCAAGGAATGATGGGAGTTCTCATCTAGGACAGGGTCGAAACTTAAAGAGGCAGACCTCGTTTTAAAATGTGTAAGGGCTTCTGCTATAATATGTAATCTGAAAAGGGAATATTTTAATATAAGGTTTCACGTGTTGCCAGCACCCTAACTGCCACATCCACATCAGTGCAAGAAATGCATTCCAGACACAGGTACTATTCAGTGGCGGCTGGTGCATTTTAAAAGTGGTGAGGTAGAAAGCTATGAGTAGAATATAAATTGCGAGCAAGCGTGAATCAAAGACTGGGAGGAATGTGTGCAGGGGTTCTTCCCTTGCAAGAAAATTAGAGAATAAATGGGTGCAAATTGTGCATTTTAAGCATATCTTTCAAGAATACTTGCTACAATGTATTGAAATAAAAGGGGCATATAGACTTGCAAAGACTCACCACTCTCCATACACTCATGCAGTTACATCACTCCCCCTGCACTCGCACAGACATTGATCCACTTACCCTGCAATCACAGACACGCACTGCTTCGCTCACACAAGCACACCGTTCTCCCTGCAGTCACGGGCAGACCATCCACAAGGTCACAGAACTCACACTGGTACACCGTTCACTAGTACAGTCTTACCACTCACCCAGTGAACTGTCATTGCGCACCGCTCACCCTGCACTCATACATGCACGCACCTGACTCTACAGGCACAACTTTCACTCTGCAACACTCCCTATCACCATCCGCCCTGTACACACACAGACCCCAGGCTGCCAAAGCACTAAACCCTCCCTGCACCCGCCTAGGCCAGCAGAGTCCAGTGTGAGTACTCCTGCAGTATGTGTTGGGGATGGAGTTTGTTGTGGAAGGCGAGCAGAGGAACAACAAGGCTGCAGGAGACAGGGAGGCCACATTGATAACCCCCTGGGAAGTGCCAGTTGGGGGCAGAGCATACATTGTCTGTCCTCTGCCACCTCCCTTCAGACTCTGCAAAAACCTGCCAGTCAAGGAAGCTGCGTTCCCAACACTCGGAGCACATCCTACTACCAGTCCTCAATAATGACAGTGAATAAGCACTACAATGCCAAATAACACGAGTCCAAATTATTTGGCAGTAAACAAGCGGGAAAAAGAAAAAGAAAGAACATGATCGAACACATTCCCCTTTTTAAAAACAAGCACATGCCCATTGTCACTCTTAGCGATACACATCAAGCCAAAAGCAAGCTTTTCAGACATTTCTTGGCCTTGGGGTGCTGTGCGCATCACTGTGGCTGACTGAGGCCTCTGTACCGAGATGGATGGATGTGAGAGGCGCTCTCTGCCATCAGCAAGCAGATGATGGGGTAAAAACCATACAACGAAAGCAACGCAGCAGCTAAAGTCAGAGACACAAATATAACGTTACTATTCAAATAAAGGTAAACTTTGAATGAGACGACTTCAGCCCTTTCACAGGAGCGAAGGAAAAGGGTTAATGCTTTGGTGGTGTAGCTCCTTGAAGCGCTTGGCCACGGGTACACAACAGTGAGCACACCTCGCCTTCTGACTAGGGTGACCAACTGGCATGGGTGCAAATTCAGGACAGTGAGTGCAAAAATTCAGGACAAAGGGTCAAAATTCAGGACAAAAATTCAGGACAGAAGGTCAGAATTCAGGACAAAAATTCGGGACAAAAGGTACGTTTTGCATACACATCAGAGGAGGTCGTGCAATAGTGCATAAGTAAATAGACAACCAACACAAGCACAAGTCAAAATAAGTTTATATTAGGTTGAGAGAACCTTGCACTGCATCTGTTGTGTAGGCGAGTGAAACTTGAACACCTGCGTTTACATATTAAAAAAAAAAAGTGAAAAAGATCAAAGCTGAAGGCTTCTCAGATCTTACATGCCCCCTCTCCCTCACTGAAAAAACACACCCGATCCGAATGCTGTCACTGGGCAGAGAGGCCCATTATCATTCTGTATGTGATAATTAGGCCAACATACAGAATGATAATGGACCTGATAGCAGTCTGCGCCAGGTTGGGGAAGGGCTGCTGCAGTGCTGCTGCATGCCACAGATCACAGCAGGAGCGTGAGCTGGCCCCTGCAGTGAGAGTTACAGGCCGCTTGCAAAGGGCAGCTCACGCCAATGTCTGAAATTACGGACAAAAGGCGTCCGTGGAAGAAGCCCTTACGGACAAGAGGCCCAAATTACGGGCAGTCCGTGAAATTTACGGACGGTTGGTCACCCTACTTCTGACTCGAGCTCCAATTATGCAGTGACAGGTTGCGACGGGGCAGGTGGGTTGTCCTGGTGTTTACCCCTCATGGGGTGAAGGGGTAACTGGAGAACCCTGAGGTACAGAGATAGCGAGAGAGTGCAACGCGTTTGTGGGAGCAGGGGCGGGGGGATGAGGGAGACGTCTGGGGGATACACGTGCAGCAAGTGATGGGCGGGAACACAGGCAGTGCACACAGCAGCAGCAAAGTCTCACTGTCTGACAGGGGCTGTGAAAGAGGCTCTGAAAATGTATAAACGGGGAGGTGGGTAATTGTATTCTCTTCAATGTCTCCCAGTCACGCCGTACTTTATAAGGTGAGGCACACACACTTATACCGGCAGCTATCGCCGAGTGGTTACAAGCGGCCACTCCGCCCTTTATTTGTACCGCCGGGCGCGCCCGGCCCTCTGAGTGTGGAAGCCATACAAAGTATAGTAGAGGCCGGGTGGCACTCTCACGAGGGCACGATGCTGACCTATGGCTGTTGCTGTATCACGTGACAGACGACAGGGGGCGATCCAGCGACAGCCATGGCAAGTGGAAGCCAGGGATAGGATGTTGAACTAGTCAGAATGCATTAGGTATTTCAATAGGTATCACACTTCACGTGTCACCTGCACCACCGGAAACGCTATTACTAAAAGGTCCTGAATGAGAACAGTTAGTTTTCACAATCCACATACCAGTTAAGCCCCCACCTTTCCCCGTGTCTCCAAACTGCAAGGAATTCCTTCACCCGCACAGACGAAATGAAAAATACAAGACGGAAAAGCAGGGAATTATGTGTAAATGTGTGACATTTATGTGTCAAGTTTCACAGTGCTGTGCACTTAGTGACACATGAGCTCCTGTGTGAGCAGACCGAGGCCTGGGAACATCCGGTGGAATCCCTTCCCTCTTCATTTAGGAAGGGTCTGGATGACTCTGTTTCGACTGCTCCCTTGACCCAAACTAGTATAAAAAAGGAAGGAAATGCCCTCCACCTTCCCCCTCCTCCCCGGCCACTGTGTGAACTGTAACACAGAGTTCAATGGGCCCCGGTGCCACTTCACCTACTGCACCAAATAATGCTACTCCCCTGCTTACATGCTCCTACGCAGAGGGTAACTGAGACTTCCTTCAATGCCGCCAGAGCTTGGCGGGGGCACCTTTCTTTTCGTTTCCTGTCCTACATCACCGTGCCGGAGCTGAGGTACAATACCTACAAAAATCGCTTTGAAACCAGTAGATGCGTTGTATTCGCAGCAGGTGTGGTCTGCTGAATAGCACCTTGCTTCACGAGGTTACCGGCCCAAGGCTGTGAGCACCTGAAATTGGTCCCGTCTGGCAGCTGTTGGGGTACTCTGCAAAATGAGTTTGGTGGTCTTGCTCGACTTCGGGTGAGCGCGTGCCCACCCATGCATAAAGACAACAGTCTCGCTGTCTATGCAGTCGTCTGTCCTCGGCCCACCTCCTGCCCTCCGTCAGGATGGCTGCCAGCCTGGATGCCCCCAAACCACCATCTGTCCGTCCGACCTATTTCCCCGCCCCTCTATCCCAGCTATGTCATCTGCTTGCTTACCTGTTTGCCTAGCCATTCACCAATTAAATACGTCTACCTATCTTCCTACCCGCGTCTCCATCTGTCCCTCTCCAACTGTCCTAAGCTTCCAGGAGGGCTCTGTGTTTCATTTCTTCTCGGCGCGGTGAGATAACTTCTCTGTGACAGGTTTGTTTCTTTCCCGCTGCGGTGCGTTTTCTTGCCCCCGTCGCTCTAATCGATAACCCTCTGATCAGAGCGGTGCGCTGCTGGTCAGGGGGCTTTCTGTGCACACGCACAGGGGCCGAACATCTGTCAGGCCAACAGAAAGCTGCCCTTGCCCGAACAAAGGGGGGCATTATTCAGCCTGGGGTTCGTCTTCACTCTCAACAGGCAACTTTCAAGCTGCTATAGCATTCAAACACTGAGGCTTTGAAAGAGTGCGGCATCCCAGAAACAAGAAAATAATTAAACCCAGATGGCCCCTGCGCGCGCTGTAAGAATGCGGCTGCGAAAGTGAAAGCAACTACAGGGAAGAGAGGAGCGGGGACGAGCGAGCGCGGCAGCCTGCTGAGCTGACCACACGCTCGTGCACCATGGCCTTTTGCTTGCGCGTAACCGCACGGAAAAGGCCATGACGCACGAGCGTGTGGTCAGCTTTTCAAACCCCACTACATAAAGTCTTCGCCAGAAGCAGCGCTTGCGCGCTACTCTAGGCTCGACCTAAAAACGGCCCCCCAGAGGCCTAAAACCAGTCCCCACCCTGGCGGCCCACCAGGGAAACGCCCGGTGCCTGCTACGGCCAGTTCGGCCCTGTTCGTTCCTGAAGAGCACACGTCATTGCTGGTTTAGTATCTACCTTAGGGGGATGATGGTCACCAGCCAAAATTATTGCTGGGCTCACATGCTCCATGGCTGCAAGCAGTACCGCCCCGAAAAATTCAGAATCATCCACATTGGGAGCTTTCACATTCACCAGGCATACATTTCTAGCTTCCAATGTCCCAGAGACTATCCCATTGTGACCCTCAGTGTCTAATTTCACCTCTTTTGCCACAAGGGAACCTTAGGTGCATTGGGCCCAATGCCGACTGACCGCAACAGACGTCTGAACCTTTTCTCCGCCGGATTATTATACTGCCGCTCTGCGGCTAACTGGGAAAGGACAGATTGATACTCCTTACCTAGCTACCGATTCATTACACCCTGAGGAAGCCCCAGGCCAGATGGCCGATGGAAAGGGGCGAAACACGTGTTGGCTATAAATGTTCTCACTTTGCTAAAAAATACGACACAATAAATTGGAATTGATTCCAGGGAATAATTGATTTCTTTCTACTCGTTCCGATACATCCACAAGTACTTCGACATTAATGGGGAAGGGGTTGCCCATTGTCATGAATGAGTAAACCTCACCAGATTAGCTCTATTACCATTGGTTCGCTGAGGCTTCGGACCCATTACCCCCCACCCTATGAACATAACTCAGATTAATATCCTCTTTAAAAGGCACACAACTGTGCATATTACAACCTGACTATCCTGTGCATCAACACATGTAGCGCCAGCAGACATAAATGATGTTTATCAGCACATACCAATCCTTATTCTGAGCATCAATACAAGTACCTGTTGCTATCAGACCCTCACCACACCAACTCTGGCTATCCTGCCAGCTTGCACATAAAGGTCTAACTGTCGTAATTACACACACACACGCACGTCCGCACACAACCCCCCACCCCCCTTCATGGCATAGGTATCAGCGCACACAGCTCTGCCTTGAGTGTTGTCTCAGGCAGTTCTGATGATCACTGCACTCACATCCATCACTTTCAATCCAACCCCACACAACTAGAACACCTTGTCTTTCAGCACACAGCTCTAACTATACTTTACACACATGCTCGGACACACACACACACATGCTCGCACACGCAGACATGCTCACACACACACACGTGCTTGCACGTGCACACATCATTTTGTGCCTATATGTGCTTGCATGCGTTAGCAGGTTCAAGCCAGTCACTTTCACATTGGCAGTATACTTGTTTTACAGTAGATCCCAATACTCCTTAACAGTGTCTCTGGGTCATTTAGCTCCTGTTTTATTAGAGGGTGTAGAAAGGCCTCAGTGTAAATGGCATTTGCGCCAAGTATCAGGTGTATTTGTGTGAGGGTAATGTGTTTATGTCCATTCATGCCTGTTCGTAGCCCATTTTTAACATTTTAGATAAGGAGGTCCCTACACTTACAATCTAGTGGTAAGCTAGTGGTAAATACCTGGAAAATAACAGGAGTGAACACAATTTTCACATAGTCCTAATGGATGCTATTGTGAAAACTGAAGCCAATACTGTCTACATGCTTCCTTTACCTTACCATCTGTGCTTCAATGGCCTCTCATGTATACTGCCGTGGAATTGGCGATACAGTAGGAGCAAAGCCTATGCATTTCCCAATAGCACTGTGTATGTAAAGGACTGAGTCTAAACCAAGACTACCCCACATCCACAGGGGGAAGTCTGATTTCCACAATGAATGTAGTGATTGAGAGGCTGCAATGCATGCAGTCTGGGGTGTTTTTTCACTTCACAGGGGAGGGTTTTCTGCTCTACATAAGATGATATGTATATGATGATATGATATGTATGAACTATAAGGTGGGATGTAGTTCCTTGCTATGGTAGGGTATAGTGCCTCACTAAATATCTTTACTAACAGTCTTTGAGGTATAAGCCTAAATGACATAACAACTTTCATATTGTCATACTTACTATATGTTATGACTAAACCAATGTGTTCTAACACAGGAACGTTTATGCAAATTGTGCCTAACCATGATAATAATGAGCATCCTCTCCGTGTGATTCACTAATGACTTTCACGCTGTGCTTCTGTGTAAATGTCCTAAAACTAGTTGCTTGTCATGTCATCCTGATTAGCAACAAGTCCTTCCCTCTGGCACCGACCTTCTGCCCCAAGGTCATAAGAATAGCGAATATATGTTTGCTTCGGGAATTGAGCTCCTAAAGCATATTCCAAGGCAGAGTCCTATGTTGTATTTACATATATGTGATATTGTATATTTGTGGTATCTGTACAGCGCAAACCTAGCTGAAAGCCAGCGAAGTGCTGTATAGAGCCAAAGACAATGATATTGTCAACAAGGGATTGGAGGGCTAGCTATGTTCTCAAAGCAGAAGTGGATTGGTACTGTGCCGTCATGTAGTGTTTCTTTAAGAAGCTGTCTTCAGCTCTTTCCAAAATTGGAGCAGGACTGGGGCACTCCTGATGGATAGAGAGAGGTTGGTCCAGATATTGAATGCATCACAAAACAATTGTTTAGATGAACACCTACAACAAGTAGATCACCATTCTGGTGGAATAGGGATATACAATGAACTTTAAGAAGTTTGGTCAGGCATTTCAGGTAGTTACATTCTTTATTGCCACTTTATTCTGAGTAGGCCATGTTTAAGTAGTGTTTGAGAAGGGAAACCTAGGGCAGCATCATTTAAAGTCACTTAAGCTAATGTTTGTGAAATGAAATGTAAACAATATGCACATCCAAATTAAAAGCTTCACATCCCTCGGTTGGCTAATCATTCGGTGGCCAACCAGGGCAACTCTTTTTGCACTTCATGAACTCCTGCCCTGCTACTTGCACTGGGCCTCCTGGGACATCACTGTGAGCCTTGCTCCAGCTTGCAGATGAGCAGCAGGCTTTCCCTTTCTGTGGGGTTCATTCACCAGTCTCTCCTCTCCAGCTTGTCTCTCCTTCAGTGTCTGCTTTCCCACCTCCATGTATTTCTCCTCTCACCTCTGTTCGCTATCCTCTGATCCCCCTCTTCTCTGGTCTCATCGCTCTCTCTGGTGTTTGGACAAAATGTCATTTTACAAATATCGGGAAACAGAACTATCGGAATTTAATGTGTAAGTTATGGAATAGCTATTTGTTTAGTTATACTTTCGGTGCAGGCTGCTAGGTTTTTGGGGTACAGGTGGCAAGTTAATTTATTAATTATTGAATGACAATTATTTATTCATTGATAAATATTTTTTATTGAATAGTAATTATGTAAATTGATTAATCGTTTTTAGTTTTTTTAATACATTTTTTATATTAGTTAATATTGTTTTTAAGAGTTTAATATTTTTTCTACATTTATGGGGTTACTCATATAGGTAATGTGTTTGAAGTGAAGATTTTCCATACTCTTGCTTAGACTGCAGTAGGAATAGTCAAATGAACCTCTTTGTAGTTCAAGACTTTCTCTACTGTTGCACTGGGAATAGCAAATTTCACTCCTCTGAAATCCAGCGTTTTCCTTACTGTTGCAGAGCCTGGAGTGGGACTAGTACATTTTACCCATCCAAAGTCCCACACATATCCTACTGTTTAGTTTAGTTTAGTTTAGTTTAGATTTATACAGCGCGTAGCTGCCCCAGCAACGGGGCGTCCCAGCGCTACCCAAAGTACAGGTGACTTAAAAATAACGCCCAGCCCACATGAAAAAAGAAAAATTACGCCGGGAAAAGCCAGGTCTTTACGGCTTTACGGAAAGCCAGATGATTCTGGAGCCCTCTGATGGAAACTGGGAGAGAGTTCCAGAGTTTAGCTGCCAAAACTTTGAAAGATCGACCACCAGCTCGCGCTTTTAAGATTCGGGGTACAAATGAGTCCTTGATTAGCTGAGCGTAAAGAGCGACTCGGAACGTACGGCACAAGTAAAGCTGCCAGGACCGGAGGTGCTTGTTGAGTCATAATTTTATGGGCAACACACAGTGTCTTAAACTGGATTCGTTTTTCTACAGGTAACCAATGTAGTTTAGGTAGAAGTTTGGACACTGATCATGATTTTGGAAGGGCCAACACTGCGCGGGCTGCCGCGTTCTGGATTCTTTGAAGGCGCTGAACACAGGATTTGTTGGCACCTAAATATAGGGAATTGCCATAGTCTAACCTAGACAAGATTGTGGCCTGGAGAATGGTTTGACGAATTTTAGGGTAAAAAAACCCCAATAGAGGTTTTAGCCCCTCAGGAGTCCAAAACAGGACCCTGCAACAAGTTTAGATTGAGTGTCAAAGGACAGGCCATTATCGATCCAAAAGCCTAGGTTTTTGACCGCCTCTTTAGGCAGTGGTGCAGGTTTTAATTTGTCTGGCCACCATTGTTCTGACCACATGTCACTATCTTTCCCAAGCAGCAGTATCTCAGACTTGCCTGCATTAAGCTGCAGGCAATTTGTTGTCATCCAGTCCGATATCACCTGCATATCATCTTTAAATTTGACAAGATTATTAAGGCGCTCCTTAGAGAATGTAATGACCAATTGGGTGTCGTCGGCATAGGACACCAACGACAACCCTCTGCTTTTTGCTACCACAGCCAAGGGTTGTACGTAGATATTAAAGAGCATAGGGCTCAATATCGAGCCCTGAGGTACCCCAAATCCAATAGCATGCTCCCGGGAGTGGTAGGGTGGCACCATAACCTGGAAAGATCTACCTTCCAGGAAAGAGCGAAACCAGGCTAGAGCCAAACCTCCGACCCCAATCGCCTGATTGGAGTGGGAATAGTTAATTTCACCCCTCCGAAGTCCATTGCTGTCCCTACTGTTGCTTAGACCAGAGTGGGAATAGTAAATGTCACCCCTCTGAAGCCCAACTCTTTCGCTACTGTTGCATTGATTGGAGTAGGAATAGTAAATCCAACCCCTCAGATATCTAACACTTTACCTACTGTTGCATAAACTAGAATGGGTATAGTATTTTTAACATTCCTAGACTCCAATAGTTTTCATAATATTAGTTATATAGATTTTTTTGTTTTGTATTTTTTTTAAATTTTTTGTAATATTCCCCTGGGGGCTCAATTGCGCCCCCAGGGGAAAAACAGCATTAAAAAAAAAAAAAAAGCCCCGGTGGGGGTCGGAACGTTAACACGAGGGCCAAACCCCCGAACTAAGATCCCTGTCTAGTAGGGTTTCCTGGCTGTGGATTGTGGCACAACCGCGATCCACAGCCAGGAAACCATTTCAGGAAAGCTTTGTTTGAAAGGGGAGACTCTCCCCTTTCAAACGAGGTTTCCCAGAAAGCGAGGGAAGCCTTTTTGGCCATTTTTTCCCCACCGGAGAAGGAAAGGATGCTAACCTGCTCCTCCTGTCCGCTCCAGTGGGGAAAATGTGGTGGTCAGGCAGGGTGTACCGAAGAGCGGGGCTACAGTTTGCGGAGTGGCCCTTGACCCCTGGTCACTGCGCAGCTCTCCCGCTGCCGGTCACAACTCTCCAAAGCTGAGCACGTGCTCTCTGCCACTGCTGTCCCCAGTTTGAGCCTGCTGCTCACAGGTCCACCTAGTCGAGCGTAGAGCTTTAGTTACTTATTTACCTACTACTGGTAATTGCTAAGTATTGGTCTGATTTGGTCTCCTTTGGTTTTAATTTGATTACTGGTACTTCATTAGTGTTTGGTTAGCTCATTTACTGACTGAGCTCACTGAGTTTCGCTTCGCTGGTGTCCCCACTCCCGTTCCCTCTGTTTCTTCTTGTTCAAGCGCTGCTCCCGCCCCCCATCCTCCCACCTCCCCGACAGCCCCTCTCACCTTCCAAGATTACTTAAGGAGGCCGCTGTGTGGCTCCAATGAGTACCCCTTGATCCCTGGCCACTGCACCAGTGTCCCACTGCCGCTCACAGCTCTCCAGAGCCTGCAACTGCAATCTCTGCAACCTCTGTAAGCTTGCTGCTCACAGGTCTACCTGGTCGAGCATAGGAGCTTTATTTATTTACCTACTGCTGTTAATTTCTAAGTATTGGCCTGATTTGGTCTCCTTTGGTTTTAATTTGATTACTAGTCCTGCTTTAGTGTTTGGTTAGTTCATTTACTCACTGAGCTCACTGAGTTTCGCTTCACAGGTGTCCCCCTCCCATTTGTGCTGTTTCTTCCTGCTCTGATGCTATTCCCACACCTTGCCCTCTCACCTTGCTGACAGCCCCTCCCACCTCCCAGGACAATTTATGGAGGCCGCTGCATGGCCGTGCCACCGGCGCACCAAAGGAGCACCAAAGGAAAGGCCGTCTGTGCCTGTCTGCACCTGGACCGTGCCCAGTGCCAGGACCCCTGGTCCTCCCACCATCCGCCGCTACATCACCAAGGACCTCCTGGCTCTGAACTCTGGACACCCCAACAACCGCTGCTTCACGTCCTCTCTGTCTCCGCCAAGGGACCCTTCACCTGTCACCACTGCCGCTTCTCCTGATGCACAGGGCCACCTGCCCACGCCGGACCCAACACTGCTACCGCTCAGAAGTCCACTAACAACCTGGAACCACTCTAGTGTATCCTGCTCAATGCCCATTCCCTCAGCGTACACGCCACGGAAATCTGGGACACCATCACCACCCTCACCCAGGACGTGGCCTTCACCACTTAGATGTGGCTGAACCCCACCTCAAACCCTGCCACGCCCAACGGCTACAAGATGATACACCGAGACAGCATCAACAAACACGGCGGGGGAATCACCATAATTTGTAAGGAATCCATCCGAGGCACTGCCACAAGTGATGACCCAACGCCTCTCATGGAACACCCCAACCTCCAATTACAAATCAACGCCAAGACCACAATAAGAGGCACCCTCACATACAGACCCCTGGGACCCCAATGGCCTTTGGCGACACCATCTCCAACCTCATCGCCCCCCTCGCCATCAACTTCCTCCACTAAGTCCTGCTCGGTGATCTCAATTTTTACGTCGACAACCCCAAGGACTCCAACTCCACCTCCCTCTTGGAGAACCTCAACAACATTGGCCTACCCAACTAGTCACTGAACCCACCCATAAAGCTGGACACACACTTGACACCATCTTCACCTACAGTGACAGAATCTAATTCACCTACGTCACGAAGCTCACCTGGACCGACCTTGCCGTCGTCCACTTTACCATCTCCAGCACCCAACACACCATCGCCAAGCACGACAGCGCCCCCCATTGTAGCTGGGGCAAAGTAACCGAGACCCTATGGACTCTGACGCTCAGCTCAACACCACCCGAAACAGCAGCAGACCTTGACCAGGCCGTCCACAACTTCTCCGCGTGGATCAACAGATGAGCTGACAGAGTCACCCCAAATACCAACAAATTCTCAAGACAAGCCGGCTGGTACACCCCAGAGTTCAGAATCACCATGCAAAACTGCTACCAACTCAAGAAGCGATTGCACATCACTAAGGACTCCTCCAACAGAGCTGCTAACTAAGCAGCCCTCAGCAACTACCATCTGCGCATCAGGGAGGCCAAAAGAGCAGCCATCACTAACCAAAACGACACCGCGGCCAACCACGCGAAGGAACTCTTCAAAAACATCAAGGAATTCTCCAACCCGGCAGTCACAGAGAACACCGTCTACCCATCCCAACAACTCTGCGACACCCTCTCAGACTACTTCCACAGCAAGATTAACACCACCTATAACAACTTCAACCCCCAACCCACCACTCTCAGCCTCGACTACCTCAACCAACCAGTGAACACCAGCCGAACAATAACAACCTGGTCCCCACTCACCACTCAGACCACCACAACTATCATGTCATCCATCCACTCAGTGGCACCGACCGACCCCTGCCCCCCACCATCTCTTCAACCTCTGAGCCAACATAATCAGCACAGAACTTACCAGCATCCTCAACACTTCCATCTCCACAGTGACCTTTCCACTTAAGGTGCAGATTATGCTAAGGGGTATGTACTGTCTGCTTGGCTGTGGGCAGTCAGTAAGCAGGAATATAAGAATGTCAATTTGCCTACTGGGGCACGATTGATGGTAGTAAGCTCACTCTATAACATTTGAGTACCCAGCAAATTTATCTCAGAACACGACTATTATGATATATACTGCTCCTGCATGATGTTACACACATTTATTCAGGTAGGAGAAAGAACAGATGAAATTGCTATTGAAGTCCAGCTGAACACCAAAGTATGTTTATAGATTGCAGCAAATTACATTGCGAACTTATGCCCTAACATGTGTTAATATGGCCAAGGCGCTTTGCGGCCACTGAGAAAGTGACTATTGAATGAATGCAAAATAATGTTGTTTGGTATGATGGAGATTCATGAACAAACATTTCCAGGATGTGTTATTTGATAAATTATGATTATGTACCTTATTTATGGTACTAATTTGAAAATACTGGGAATGTTTAACTAATAATTTGTATTTGATGATTTATGCTTAGCTTTAATATCTAAAGATGACCGGTTAGTTACAGGATAATGCATTCCAAGAAGTAAAGTAGTTTATTGAGAAGTAAAGTAGTTTATTGATGTTCAATTATTTAAAATCATTACATCTCAGCAGAGGAGATATGGCGGAGCAGATAAAAGCAGAATAAAAGCATACAATAGCAGAGCTTGATAAGAAACACTACAATGTGCGTTTTTTTAAGGGGATTAAGGACTGTCCATATAGTTAAAGTGCGGCCTAATGAGTGCATCCATGAAAATCAAAAAGTGTTTCATGCTTTTGAAAGGGCCGGGCCCATAAGTTCAGGACCTATTCTAGAATCACAATCCGATGGTTCTTTTTAGCAGCATGTAAGTATAGAGGGGAGAAAGTAGTTAATAATGCCAATCAATTCAACAGGAATTTCTCTGGACACATAGGGGCCGATTCCGATCTCGGTCGGAGGCGCACCCAATACTATTCGGTCGGGAAAAAAGCCATGCGAAAGCCAGTTTCCCGACCGATCCGTACAGCACACCGAACGAGCAAGTACGATGCGCACAACAGCAAAAATTCCGGCCGAGCCGTACTCACCCAAACCAGGTCCTGTTCTCCGACCGAGGCGAATCCGGAAACGCCGAATCGAGTCGCACGGAAGGGAAAATGCAGCCCCGTCCGGCCGGACAAGTACGATGCGCTCTCCGTACGCGCCGAACCCGTCGCTACGCACGGCACGTCAAAGCATCCGGGAGAGGCGCACATAAGCTCCGAATCGCGCCACAACACGATCCACGGCTACGAGACGAACACAGCACAGACGAGGACGACGCGAAGCGACGAGGACGAGGCGAAGCGACGAGGACGACGCGAAGCAACGAGAAGGACGAACGACACGAACCAACCATGAATCCCT
The DNA here is from genome assembly GCA_963921515.1 of Calotriton arnoldi. Taxonomy (NCBI): domain Eukaryota; kingdom Metazoa; phylum Chordata; class Amphibia; order Caudata; family Salamandridae; genus Calotriton; species Calotriton arnoldi. The sequence goes on from CAWUFW010023423.1 coordinate 60,317, forward strand.
TCGTCCCGATCATACCAATATTCTACATCTACTACCGGAACAGGCACGGACGCGTACGGCGCAGAAGGTAAGTCAGACACCAACCACAAAACACATACAACACGTACACGACACATCACACACATACACTGGGAATCTGAATATACTTACACCAGCAGCACCATAGGGGCGGGATGCCCATCACCAATGCCACATATGCACACAGGGGCCTGAATGCGCGCCACCACCCCAACCCAGGGGGCTGGATGCCCACCACTACTACCACCCTCACCCAGGGGGGCAGGATGCCCACCACTACTACCACCCTCACCCAGGGGGGCAGGATGCCCACCACTACTACCACCCTTAGCCAGGGGGCAGGATGCCCACCACTACTACCACCCTCACCCAGGGGGGCAGGATGCCCACCACTACTACCACCCTCACCCAGGGGGGCAGGATGCCCACCACTACTACCACCCTTAGCCAGGGGGCAGGATGCCCACCACTACTACCACCCTCACCCAGGGGGGCAGGATGCCCACCACTACTACCACCCTTAGCCAGGGGGCTGGATGCCTACCACTACTACCACCCTTAGCCAGGGGGCAGGATGCCCACCACTACTACCACCCTCACCCAGGGGGGCAGGATGCCCACCACTACTACCACCCTTAGCCAGGGGGCAGGATGCCCACCACTACTACCACCCTTAGCCAGGGGGCTGGATGCCTACCACTACTACCACCCTTAGCCAGGGGGCAGGATGCCTACCACTACTACCACCCTCACCCAGGGGGGCAGGATGCCCACCACTACTACCACCCTTAGCCAGGGGGCAGGATGCCCACCACTACTACCACCCTCACCCAGGGGGGCAGGATGCCAACCACCACAACCACCCTTAGCCAGGGGGTGCCAAATGCCCACCACCACTACCACCCTTAGCCAGGGGGCAGGATGCCTACCACTACTACCACCCTCACCCAGGGGGGCAGGATGCCCACCACTACTACCACCCTTAGCCAGGGGGCTGGATGCCTACCACTACTACCACCCTTAGCCAGGGGGCAGGATGCCTACCACTACTACCACCCTCACCCAGGGGGGCAGGATGCCCACCACTACTACCACCCTTAGCCAGGGTGGCAGGATGCCTACCACTACTACCACCCTTAGCCAGGGGGCAGGATGCCTACCACTACTACCACCCTTAGCCAGGGTGGCAGGATGCCTACCACTACTACCACCCTTAGCCAGGGTGGCAGGATGCCTACCACTACTACCACCCTTAGCCAGGGGGCAGGATGCCTACCACTACTACCACCTTAGCCAGGGGGCAGGATGCCCACCACTACTACCACCCTCACCCAGGGGGGCAGGATGCCCACCACTACTACCACCCTTAGCCAGGGGGCTGGATGCCTACCACTACTACCACCCTTAGCCAGGGGGCAGGATGCCCACCACTACTACCACCCTCACCCAGGGGGGCAGGATGCCCACCACTACTACCACCCTTAGCCAGGGGGCAGGATGCCCACCACTACTACCACCCTTAGCCAGGGGGCTGGATGCCTACCACTACTACCACCCTTAGCCAGGGGGCAGGATGCCTACCACTACTACCACCCTCACCCAGGGGGGCAGGATGCCCACCACTACTACCACCCTTAGCCAGGGGGCAGGAAGCCTACCACTACTACCACCCTTAGCCAGGGGGCTGGATGCCTACCACTACTACCACCCCCACTCATAGGATGGACAATGCATGACACAACAAGCACACCACAACCTAGGGAATGCAAGATTAAGACATCCCCCCACCACCATGACAAGCGTGTGAGCAGGCTGTGTCAAATGCCTACAACACCGAACATGACATTGAACATACAATGTGACCCCCTAGCACATGTGCCACACATATATGTGTGTGGCACCCATAATGCAAGCAGCCCATGACCATTGTGGCAATGGGGCCTAAACCCCCATCATCACAGTGACCAAAAGGCAAGTGTGGGGTCCATAGCTGAAGCACATTTTGACCATTGTGGCAATGGGGTCTAAACCCCCATCATCACAGTGACCAAAAGGCAAGTGTGGGGTCCATAGCTGAAGCACATTTTGACCATTGTGGCAATGGGGTCTAAACCCCCATCATCACAGTGACCAAAAGGTAAGTGTGGGGTCCATAGCTGAAGCACATTTTGACCATTGTGGCAATGGGGTCTACACCCTCATCATCACAGTGACCAAAAGGTAATTGTTAACAAAGAAAGAGCTGCAACTGCCAAACTGCATGGATCATTCCTGGTCACAGAACCAAAAACTCATCTGTGGCAAAGTAGTGTATGTGTCCCATTGCAACATAAATTGGGGGAGCCAAATACTGCAGTGCAAATGAAACATTCCTTTGGCCATGTGCAGACAAACAACACCCATGGGGGCTGAGACCGTCAACAGTCATCAATGACACAATGACAGAAGTGACCATCAGAATGCAGAACCACATATTTGCACCAATGGGCACACAAATGCAGATACCCTGTGGAGACAGCAGATGTGAGGTGAACAGATACCATACCATGGCAGCAATGGGACACACAAACCATGATCATTGTGCTGACCGATGACCTAGGAGTCCCAGGGACAGCAGGGGAAACACACCAAACTACATACAGCCAATGGCACACCCAAGATATGCCAATGCAGTGGTGCAGATGCACAAACACAAACAGGCAGACCCACACTGCACATCATACACAACAGGTGAGGGGGGTGCCAGTGTCCCCAGGCAACCACACAACACATGAGGAGACCTGAATACCAATCATACAGATGTGCATACAGTGCCACACAAAGGTAACTCATGGATCCAAATCCCCTATGTGGGCAAGCAGGCATTGTCAGATGAGAGGGAGCACAAATCACACATGTCACACAGGCACGTAGGGACAGCAACTGACACACCAAGACACAGACACACTACAGCACCACCCCCAGGGCCCCCACAATGTGGTGACCCTGGGCTGAAGAAAAATACCACTGTGATGACAAAGCTAAATGTCGTTCACACTGTGAACCACAGTCAGGTGTCCTGAGCAACTAACTACCATCACACCTACACAAGCACAAATCAATCAGCATGGCCAGTAAGCCAAGGCCAACATGGAGGCAGGGGACTAGCCGGGCAACAACTCTCATCTGCACACACTCAAGACCACACCCCTCGACCTCCAACAATGTGCAGCAGTGAAGTACACATGCACTGGTGACATTGCACATGCACCCATGACTATTCCAGGGTGGTGGGTGGGAACCAAGGTGTAGAAACACATCACACATGGACACTCAACAAGACTCCTGAATGTCTGACACACTGCACACTACTCTGTACATGGACATGACGGCAATACCACACCGACCAATGGGATCCCAGCCACAGTCACACACCAATGAAGAAGCCAAGGTCACCCACAAAGAACACACATAGACAACAACCAACATTGCAGCCCGGACCCTAAGGAGTGCCAGCAGTCACACACACAACGTGTCACAATCACTGAAAGATAACACAAACTGGAAATCACATGACAGGGGCAAACAACAAGTGCCAAAGGGAAACCTGACTGTGACCCATCTGCGTCAGCACACAAACTCTGCCCTGACAGCAAACACACCTATGGGTGACACCCTGATGACCAGTAATGTGCCATGCACCCACATCACAGAGAACACAGGGAGAAGACTTTGGGGGAACATAGCTCAAGTCAGCAAGCATCACAAACAGGTACAACACTAGGGATCACAGCATGCGCAGATGAATGGAAGTGAACACACAGACATGCACATACAACACACACCTTGGGCGCAGGCAATGTCACACGTGTACACACTGCCATGAGGGGACTCCACTCCTGTGTGAGGAAAGCTGTGCCATATGTTGCCTCAGTAGGGCCCCATCATGTCAGCTGAGCACTTGGTCACACAATCAACAATTAGCACCAAATGAGGGCTCCCATCACATCAGCCTGGTCATGGATGTGCCAACGGAATCATCAGCACAGATCCAACACACTTGTATAGCAATGTTGCACTGACTACACGGATGAGTCCCTCCCCATTGATGCCCAAACCTGCATGTCCACTGGAGATGGCAACACGGTCAGGGAAGTAGACAAATGCAACGATGGCAGGCACAACAGATGTGCAGGGGTGGAAGCCACAGATATGAAATTGCCAATGTAAGTAGGAAACCCATTGCCAAATACTGAACACATGACACCCTCAGATGCTGCTATTGATGACATGGATACACCACATGATAGGACACATTCCCCCTGGACCACATGGGTTCCTGCACAGTAACACTTCATAATCATGAGACCAGATATCACCATCACTGCAGCAAGGGCATGGTTAGCTGCACCAACAACATGTACATCTGAAGCATGAGCACTAGAGAAAAGAAAGTTGCTTTATTCAGCATATGTGTTGAGGCCAAACGAAGTCCTGAAAAAGAGCAAAGGCCAATGGCCAGTCCATTGTCAAAGTTCAAACAGGGTGACACTGGCAGATGTCACCCTACGCATGCCTGCACAATACCAGGGACAATCCACTAGGAGGGGCAACCGGGGGGCAGGCCAGGCACCGCAGGGACAGGATCAGGGCTCACCAGGGGAGTCAGGGAAGGGGTGGTGGGTGCAGGAGAGCCACTGACAACTGCAGTGGAGGTGTCTGACATGGTGTGTGCCGGCACAACTGGGGGCATGACACAGATGTCGTGGGTGCCGGCACAACTGCAGTGGACCCTGCAGATGGGGTGGACAGGTCCGCCACTGCAGTGCCCAAGTCAGACAGGGCGGTAGTGGACTCCACTGCAGTGCCTACCTCCAGGGGAGGAGAATGGGGAACAGGCAAGGTGGGTTGGACAGAGGGGGGACACCCTCACCACATCAGTGGCACAGACAAGCGCAGCGGGGGTGTGGTGCTGGGAGAGCAAGTGGCAGGGGAGAAGGCCGGAGCATCTTGGGGATGGTATATCTGTGGGTGGGGGAACCTGGGGCAGGGTGTGGTGGGGGCACCTGTGCAGTGGGGGCCTGAGGGATGGAGGACGGAGACCTTGTGCCTGAGCTGCAGGGCGGTGGCGGGGTCTTGCTCTTAGCACTCCGGGGGGACTTGCGGGTGGGGGCCTCAGTCCGTCTGCGCCTGGGGGAGGGTGTCCGGGGGCGAGGGGCACTCTGCTCCGTGTGGGTGGGCTTCCTCTTCCCCCGGGATGCTGGAGCAGCTTCATCGGTGGGGAAGAGGCCGAGGTCACAGAGGAAGAGCTGCTGTGACTTTGGGGTTGCAGGTGAGGCAAGGGAGGGTGCTTTGGAGGGAGAGGGAACTGAGGACTGCGCAGTGCATGTGGATGCGTGTGTGTGTTCCAGGGCCCCATCCCCTGTGAGTCTGGCTTCAGTCCCCTGAATGTGCGTGCGTGTGCGTTTTGTCATTGGCGTGTGTGTCAGTGTGCTGGATGTGTGTGTGCTGGTGTGTGCCTGTGCCAGTGTGTGTGTGCCTGGGATGGGTAAGGTGCTGGGGAGTGTGGATGGAGCAGAGGCAGGAGGGGTGAGGGACCGTTTGAGGAGGGACACTGCTGCCGTCAGGGAGGAGTCCATGGACCTATTGCCCCTCTGTAGGTCAGACATGCCCGATGAGATGCCCTCCATGAACGACACCAGCTGAGTCAACAGCGCGGTGTGCGCATGGAGGACACTCAGCATGGCTGTCTGCCCTACATGGAGCTGGCGAAGGAGGTACACAGACTCCTCACTCAGGGCAGCAGGGGACACAGGGGCAGGGGTGCGGTGCCTGGCCCAAAGGAGACACGCTCCCGGACATGGGAGCCTCCACGGACCTGGGGAATGGGAGCCGATGGGAGGGCGGTGGTGGTGCTGGTGGTGGCGGGGACAGCAACACTAGCTGGGGTGTGGTGGCTGCTGACACCCGCCTCCACAAGGGAGTCATCCTCCGAGTTGCTCTGGTCCTCAGCTGAGGTGGATGGTGCTGAGGACTCCTCGGTGTGGCTCCCCTCGCCCTCCGTGCCACTGGGTCCCTCCGACCACTCCTCGGCTGCTGACCCAGTCTGGCTCTCCGGCTCCTCCTGGTCCGTGGAGCTGTCCCCTTCCGTGGCCGTGGATGTATCTGCAAACAATGGGGAAACAGACAGACATCAGTCACCTGCACCAAACGCACACACCACTGTGAGCACAGCACATTACAGAGCAAGCCCTGGCATCATTAGTTGTACATTGCTAAAAGTGCCCTAATTGAACAGGAGAAGTCAATTGTCAGTCTGATGCCAAGCATGGCACTCACATCCCACATGGCCTTGCACCCATCTGTCTGGTGTCTGTTGGATTGCAACACCCCAGTGTTGACACATGCACCAAGTACACAGTAGTTGGACAGTGCAGAGGACACGGTGTGGACACATCACAGCTCTTGCCACTGAGTCAGTACAGGTTTACGGATGTAAGGGATGCCCAGAGTCAAATAGGAAATGCATGTGATGCATACCAGCGACAGACACCATGATGCACCCATGTCCTGATAGCCAGCGCCACTATGGTGTGCATGTAGCACATGTCACTCCCCTGCAGGATCACCAATCAGTAGACACATGCCATGGCGGAGGCATGACTGCAAAGTCATACATCACTGTCTCAGTGATGTATGACTTTGCAGCCAGACAACAACACTCTGCACTGTGTCACAATAGTAGGTCATGGGGAATGCAAGTCCTGGAGCTGCACAAGTGCACATGTACATCCCCCACAACACATCCTCTTAACCCTCATCTGTCCAGGTCATACCTATTGGACATATGGGAGACCTGTGACACTACCCTCTGAACCTGAGCCCCTCACACTCTGCTGTGCATGGGGAACAGCTGCCTGAACTTCACATTTACATGCCCCAGTCTGCATGGGCAGCTGATCAGACACCTATGTGTCACACAAGTATCGTCTCCTATGGTCACATCTCCAGTGGCATGCTGAGCCCCTACCAAGAAACTCCACAGCAGTCCTGGCGACTAATCCACAGCACACTGACACAGAGGCAGACACCTGAGGGGTCAAATCACTGTGCACAATGTGTCCTCTGATACACGGGAGTGGGAGTACAGAGTGTATTGTATGGCCTGGAGTAGGCATGACTGTCCAGCCCCACATGAATGAGGGATGAGCCCTGGACTGTAGGCAGCTGGCTAAGTATGTGTGACACACGTCATATACATACTCCTGGGGCCCAAACATTGTTCCCACCCGCAGCATGGGTGTGTGCCAGGTACCCCAGCCACATGTGGTGGATCAGCTCAGCAATTGGACCACAGATCAAAGTAACACGCTGAATACATGTCAGAATACAGGCATTGTGTAAGCAATGGACCCACCCATGATGCCCACCACAGAGTCAGGGAAACAGATGCTGTCTCCCACCTTGAGTCAAGCAAACTGCAAGGACACAGTCCTAAGTGACAGAATTCCCTGCATGTAAGGGCCACACCTGGGTATCAGATGAGGAGTGGGCAGTGCACAATAGAGGGACATGGCTCCTGGACAACATGACTGCTGTACTGTGGCAGTTCAACCTGGCCCGAGGAGGGCACATAACATGTTAGACAGAGTACACAGTGCAGTCTTTGACTCACCCCTCCTTGCTGCTCTCTGGCCTTCAGCTGCCCATCCAGGTCTGGAAAGACCACCGCCAGGATCCTGAGCATGTGGGGGGTCAGGGTCCGTGTTCCGCCCCTCCTGCGAGGAGGCGACAGCTTCAGCTGGACCCGTGCAATCCTCCGGGTCCAGCCCCGAAGGTCCTGCCACCTCTTTTGGCAGTTGCGGATCCGGCGCTTGTAGACCCCCACGGACCGGACAGCCCGGACGATGTCCTTCCAGATCTCATGCTTCCGATGGGCAGAAGCCTGTCAGGATGACAAAGTGATAAGGACATTACTACACATGCAACATATCCGTGCATGACACAGTTGCATATACATGTCGCAATCACAGGGGCACATGGTGTACCCAGGCAGTGCACGGCTGCCCATGGACAGTTTTCCAGAAGTCACTACATGGTATCATAGCATGGGGAGTAAAACCCTGTTCAGAAGCACTGTCACTGCACCATACCTGTCCAGTGCAAGTCACTACACACTATGGGGGGTGACAACTACTCAGTGAGCCTGCTAGCCAGTGGTGTGCTGACTCTCAGCCTTGCTAGTCAGACAAAATGCACATTCAGAAAGGCAGTGCACAGAACACTCACCTGCTCCCCTGGTGTCCCATACAGCTTGCTGTACTGTGGAAGTAGGCTGTCCAGCAGGGCCTGGTTCTCTTCAAGGCTGAAGGCTGGGGCTCTCTCCACAGTACGTGCCATTGCAGGGTCCAGAGGGGCAGAGACAGCAGCAGTGCAGTGGCAGATGTCGTCCTGGAGCATGTAGTGCAGGCAAGTGGGCTCTCAGGGGAACATGCAGCAATATATATGTGCTGGAGAGGCAGATACTGTCCCTTGTGTCCAAAGTGATAGGTCCAAGTCGTTTGCATCTTCTGAATCTGGCCAATCCATGGAATAGCAGCACCAAAACACGCCCACAGCATCCTTCAAACTTTCAACTTCATGACATACATGATTTTGCAACATTGTTGTGGGTGACCAACTGATTTTCCAGCAACCGACTCGTTCGAATATTCGAAAACGCGTCCGTTGCCAGGCAAGCCCATTGTCAATGGGTGCGCACCGATCGGTCCATTGAGGTACAACGCGCACAGGGGTACAACGCGTACCCGCACACATTGAAAGCAATGGGCCGGCCGGAGGCACCGATCGGTCCATTGCAGTACAACGCGCACAGGGGTACAACGCGTACCCGCACACATTGAATGCAATGGGCCGGCCGGAGGCACCGATCGGTCCATTGCAGTACAACGCGCACAGGGGTACAACGCGTACCCGCACACATTGAATGCAATGGGCCGGCCGGAGGCACCGATCGGTCCATTGCAGTACAACGCGCACAGGGGTACAACGCGTACCCGCACACATTGAATGCAATGGGCCGGCCGGAGGCACCGATCGGTCCATTGCAGTACAACGCGCACAGGGGTACAACGCGTACCCGCACACATTGAAAGCAATGGGCCGGCCGGAGGCACCGATCGGTCCATTGCTGTTCAACGCATCACTGTACATGTGACTGGCATATGTCAGCATGCCTGTCTCAGATGGACATATGCCAGCCACAGATAGCTCCCAGGGAGTGAGGGGCACACCTACATCACGACAGCCTGTCCAAACCTTATCATAAGGCATGTAAGGCTGCATTTCCTATTGTGTGTATGTTGGTGTACATTTTGTCCTGTGGGTGTCACCTGTGGGCAGCCACCCCCAGGCTGTGCACGTGTTAATGGGGACAGGATCCTGGGTGTTACGTGTACGTGACCACTGTGATGTGCAACTGTTCATATCTGTGCATGTGCCATGGTCACATTTCACAGTGGTGTTTGTGTATGTCATGTCACATACCCCGTGAGTCCCATGTGGGACTGTATGTTTGAGCCAGGGTGTCCCAGTGGCACAATAGTGATGGCCCTCCACAGTCTTTGTGCATGTAGTGTTTACAATGTCTCTGATTTCATGTGCACAATGGGAGACAGTCTCCACATCCACGTTGTGTGTGCATGGACTCTGATGTTGTGCGTGTGTGTCACAGACGTCCATGGCTCTCCTGCCATGGCAAGTGTGGCCACTACCTGTGGGGGTCATGTTTGTTTTGTTGTGGTGTACACATGATACTCCAGGTGATGCCAGTGTCCATGTGGCATTACAGGGTCCCTGGGAATGTGCCTGTCGTTGAGCTGTGGTGCCTGGGGCACATCTGTCCTCACATGTCACTGGGGGGTGACTGTGACACAGCATCATGATATCCAATGGGCCAACCTGGGACAAATTGATGCCACCTGTAGGACCGTGTTGACAGATGTTGGCCATGTATGTACCATACATGTCGTTCCGGTACTGCACACTTCATGTAGTTGTGCCTCATGATGATGTATGTTGGGATCTTGAGTGTGTTCAATGCCGCATATGTGGGGTGACTGACGATCTTGCTTACTTCTCCTCTGCACTGCAGGGCTCCTGCTGTCCATCGGCCATTCCCAGACCTGGCAACGATGGTGGAACGGGACAGCATCCGACGGTACCGCTTCACCAGGCAGCTGATTGAGGATTTGGCAGTGCAGTTGTCCCCACATTTGCAGCCTGGCCGGCCGTATCCTACAGCGCTGACCCCCAAGGTGAAGGTGATGGCAGCCCTACACTTCTTTGCCACCGGTACCTTCCAACATACTGTGGCGTCTGCTGGTGGGATGTCACAGACCATGTTCAGCCGTGTGCTCCGCGATTTCTTGGCGGCAATGTTGCTCTTCCTGAACCGGTACATCTATTTCCCTAGACTGCGACGACTCACTGACGTGAAGAGTGACTTTTATGCCCTGGGGAGGATGCCGCATGTCATTGGCTCCATTGATGGGACACATGTGGCTTTGGTACCACCACAGGCCCAGGAGCAGGCCTACAGGAACCGCAAGCACTACCACTCGGTCAATGCACTGGTGGTGTGTCTTGCAGACATGACCATCACACACGTGTGTGCCCGTTTCCCTGGTTCAGCACACGATGCCTTTGTGATGAGGAGTAGTCGCATCCCCAGGTTGATGGCACAGATGCAGAACCAGCGTGCCTGGCTTGTCGGTGTGTACTGACTTTGTGCCATTGTGTGTGATCTGATCTGTAGTATTCCGCCCACTTTTCCAAGTCAGCTGATGTGCACTTGTCTGTCCGTAGGTGACTCGGGATACCCCAACATGCCGTGGTTGCTGACACCCCTCAGGAACCCTGTGACACCTGCCCAGATGCGCTACAATGAGGCACATGGTCGGACCAGGAGAGTGATTGAGCGGACCTTTGGTCTCCTGAAGAGCCGCTTCCGCTGCCTGGACAAGACCGGAGGGTCCCTCCCATATGCCCCTGCGAAAGTGTGCAAGATTATCATCGTCTGCTGCATGCTCCACAACCTGGCAGTGCGGAAGGAGTTGCCTCTCATCCAGGATGACGATGACCAACATCCGCCACCTGTGGAGGATCCTGGCCTGGAACACGATGCCAGTGACGATGATGATGATGATGGTGATGGTGATGTCCGCACACAGCTCATCACCAACTTCTTTAGCTGAATGTGAGTATCCTGAGGTGTCATGTCAATGATGTGAGTTGGCATGATGTGTGGGTGGTGCTCTGGTGCTGTTGGAGTGTGTCCATGGGCTACTTGACTGGATGTGTGTTGCGATGTGTGCTTACAGGTGGGCTGTACTCCCCAACAGTGTTCACATGCTAACTTGGTTCTGGGTGGGTATCTTGTAACATGTATTGTGCATGAGTTTTGCTGTTCTGTCCTGTACTCCATTGCTTTTGACTGTGTGTCATTTCTGTCCTTCACAGGGTACTTTCAGATTCGTTTGGTCAACTGTGTCCACCGACAACGTGATTGCACATCCAGGCTGGTAGCTGTTGTGTCCCTACAGGTGATGTGCGCCACACCCATGGACTTCCTTCTGTCTACAGTTGTTGACTGTGTGCCCGCTACCAGGTGGGGTTACCTTGCATCTGTAGTGGTTACGGCATGTTGCTACTGTGTAATAAACCTGTGCTTCACTTAGTGATGTGCGTTGTCTGTGGTCACACATTTGACTGCCATTTGCTTACTGCACCTGTGGGCTACTTGACTACAACTGGGAATGGGTGTGGTGTCTGTGCATTGCACCGTCTTCCCTGGCAACATCAGTGTAGGCAATGAGTCAGATGGCCTAGGTGTGTATGTGTTGTGTAGCCCTGGTGGTGTGTCTCCCTCATATGTGTCACGTTGCCTGTACTCACATGCCTGTGTTGTCCTTGCTGTTGCAGTTCGCATACACAGTGTAATTTTGTTGTTCATCATCCCCATAACAGCACCCACGTTGGAATCACGACAGAGGCAAGTATGGTGTATTATTGTGTTTATTGTGATACATCTGTGATAATAGTGCATAGGATGGATTGTGCTGTACATGAATCTTGCAATCCCAAGTTCCTAGATGAATAGAAAGTCCAGGTAGACAGGATCCCCAGTATCGGGGCCACAGTTGTCTGACACATTGTTCCAACTTGTACTCCCCATGCAATGTGTGGGAGTAGTGTTGCCATCAACAGGGTGAACAGTCTGTGCACAAAGGCGAAAATCCAGAACAGGTTCAGGCTTCCTGGGAGTTGCGCTTGGCCATCAGCCTCTCACTTTCCCCTCCTCGGACGACCCCTCTTCTTGGGGGGGCCCTCAAGTGCAGGCTGCTGCGGTGCAGGGGACTCTCCGCCAGAGTCCTCCTCCCTCCCTGTGGCAGTTGCAGTTTGTTCGGTACCAGATGTTGTTGGCACACAGGGAGGTGTGGACTGGTTGCTGTTCATCTGGCGGAGGCATTGTAAAATGTCCCTGTGCACCGCCGTCATCTCATGTAGTACATCCCACTTGGACTCCACGCGGGTCATGTGGGAGTCCACACGTGACATGTGGGAGTCCACACGTGACATGTGTGACTCCACATGGGACATGTGGGAGTCCAAGCGGGCATGATGGGCAGCCTGCTGCTGTTTGATGTCTCTGAGGAGCCCCACTACCTGGCTGAGCTCTCCGGTGCTGGACTGGTACGCATCAGCTATGCGTACCAGTTGTGGGTCTTCATGCACACCAGCAACGTCTGCAAGCAGCGACCTCTGTCTCCCACCCCTCCCACCACCCCTGCTGACATGTGCAGTGTGTGCAGTTGCACGCACAGATAACCCTGGTCCACCTTGGGGGTTGGTGGTGGTGGTGGTGTCCATGGCCCCAGGTTGGTCCAGGGTCACTGCGCTGGTGTTGTTCCTTATTCTGTCCATGTCGGCAGGGATGGTATTCGTGGTGACAGTCGTTGGAGGGGTGGGTGCAGGGGGTGCAGCTGGTGGACCTGCTGGTGCTGCAGCTGGTGGTCCTGCTGGTGCAGCATGTTGACTTGCACCGGATGTGCCAGGTTGTTCTTCATCGTCCGAGGAGGACAGAGGCTGTACGACGCCAGTGAGCTCGGCATCCTCTTGAGCCTGGGACTGGGACTCCTCAGCGTCTGCTGCTGTGTCCCTATCATCACCTGTTTTTGGGAGACACAAACAATGTATGTCATGTTTCTGCAGGCATCAGTGGTTGACACACCTGACAGTTGTGACTGTGCCTCGGGGTGCGGGCCTGTACATTGTATTGTCCTAAGTCGTCACAGTCAGGGGTTGATATTGGTGTGGCACATTGTCCTGCATTATTTGGGCATTTCTATGTATTCTCTGGGGTGTGAACATGGTCTGCATTGATTGTGTTTGGTTGACAGCCAGACCTCCTTCCCACCCACCCACCCACCCAGTCAGTTATCCCACCATGGAACGTGCTTGCATTGCAGGGAGTGTAAGTTGTCTCTCAGGATGTCAGTCAGAGGTGTCCTGCTGTTTGTTGGTGCACAGTTGGCAGCAGGGCCTTGTGCTCCCCACAGCAGTAGCCAGTGTCAGCCATCTTGTGAGTCCTTCTCCACTCCCTGTGATGTGAGCATGGTTCAGGGTGGTGTTGATGGGACAGTTGTGAGGCTGAGCAATGTCTGTGACTACCACTCCCATCATGCTATTGCCTCCACCCCCTTCCCAGCATGCCCATGCTTCCTTCCTTTTGACTCTGCTTCCCTGTGGGGTGGGCTGGCTGTGCTGACAGGATGGCTGGGAGTGTTGTCCTGGCAGTTGTTTGGCTAAGAGTCCCAAGAGTGTCCCTGTGCTTCACACAACATAACCCAGGGTGGTGGTGCTTTGTGGGATCTTGTGTTAGGATGGAGGGCATTGCATTCTACCAGGTGGGTACTGTGGAGTTTGTGTTGGGGGGTGTGTGAGGGGAGGTGCTGGTGACTATGGTCAGTGCTGCAAGTCCCCCTTCCCACCCAGCCAGCCGGATATCCCACCATGGAACGTGCTTGCATTGCAGGGAGTGTAAGTTGTCTCTCAGGATGTCAGTCAGTGGTGTCCTGCTGTTTGTTGGTGCACAGTTGGCAGCAGGGCCTTGTGCTCCCCACAGCAGTAGCCAGTGTCAGCCATCTTGTGAGTCCTTCTCCACTCCCTGTGATGTGAGCATGGTTCAGGGTGGTGTTGATGGGACAGTTGTGGGGGGGCAATATGTGTGACTGCGACTCCCATGATGCTATTGGCTACACTGACTTGGCCAGCATACACAGAATTCCTTCCTTTGAGTGGTCTTCACTGTGTGTTGGTGTTGTTGTGGTGGCTACATGTGTGGATGTGTGTGTTAGTTCTATTTGTGCCACTGCCTAGCTGTAGTTGTGGTTGTGTTTGTACATGTGTTGGCACAGTTGGATGTGACTTTTTTGATGGCATGTGTTGTGTTTATCTGACTGACATACACATTTTGGGATGATTCTGTTCTAGTTGCTGTGTAATTGCTATGAGTGCATGGTTTGACTCTCCCCTTGACAGTGATGTGTGTGTTTTGTGGCAGTTTATTGTGTACATTTGTTGTGTACTCACCAGGCTCTGGGATGTCCTCTAGTCCATATACGCTCACTGGCGGAAGGATGGCCCGCACCTTCTCCTCCCAGGGCCTGAGGTATACTGGCTTGGCAGGAGGGCCACTGCCGGTGTATTGGCTCAGGTGGTAGTCTTTCTTGAGCAGCTCCCGGACCCTCCTGCGCACGTCATACCACCTGTTCTGGATGTCCGTCTTTGTGCGCCGACATGGTGATTGGGCGTTCACCCTGTTGATGATCCTCTCCCACATCTTGGTTTTCTGCGACATGGGGGTCTGTTGGACCAATGTGCCAAACAGCTGTGGCTCTACCCTGAGGATCTCGTCTACCATGACTTCCAATTCACAATCTAGGAACTTGTGATTCTTCTTGGGGGCATGGTGATGGGTGGTGATGGTGGGTGATGTGTGTGTTGGTGTGCAGGTGAGGGTGTGTGGGTGTGTGTTGTGCTGGGTGTATGTGAGGTAGGTATTTGTTGGTGTGCTGCTGGTGTGTGGCTTGTGTGAGGGATGAGCTGTGGGTGTGTGGTTGCTTTCTCTTGGGTGCTGGCAGTGGAATGGCATTTGCAAAGGCTCATGGTAGTGATTTGTGTCCTTTATATAGGTGGAGTTGTTGGTGTGTCTTTGTTCTCTGTCCCCGCCCCCAGTATTTATTGGCTTGGTAATTGCTTGTTTGGCCTTTTTTGGTTGATTTTTCCTTTGTGCTGTTTGTGTATGTTGGAAACGTTCTTGTGACCGAGTCGGACCCTGCATTGGTCTCGTACGGTGTTTTCCGTTTCGTTCACGCTGTGTTTGTGCAGTTTTGTATGCTGCGTACGCGTCGGTCGCGGTGTATTGTGTTGCTTCGGCTCGGTTTTGTATGCGTGTCGGTCGTACGGCTTGTCCTCCGTCCGACTCGGTCGTGTTTTCGCGCCTTGCATCGTACTTTGCAGGTTGGAGTTGGCGGGTACGATTCGGTCGGATTTGTTCCGGGTGCGTGTCGGTCGGTTGGATTCGCGTGTTTTTCCGGCCGGATTGCTATTTTCCGAGCGGCTCGGTCGGTCGGCTTGGTTTCCTGACGTGTCGGTCGGATTTATCGCGGCTTGCATCGTACTTGGCGTGTCGGGCGCCACTGGTACGTGTCGGTCGGTATTTTTCCGGATCCGAGTCGGTCGGTGCTTTTCCGGCCCGAATCGG